>OY755240.1:23200134-23410134 GCA_963576725.1 Azorinus chamasolen
AAAAACTCAAATTACGTTACGCTGCCAAAAACTTATAAAGTGACTTTATCGCATTACGATGTCCCCTTTCTTAACTGGATTTGATTTGTTTAATGTTTCTCTTTTTTATTTTACTTGTCTACAACGCTGTGCTATAATAAGTTGACTGCTATAAAACTGACCATGTGTTAGCCTTTTAATTATGAATCAATGCGCGTTCGTGTGAGCATGTATGCATGTGTTAGTATTTAGTTAAAATACTCACTTTCATCTAATGTCCATTTATATCAATGCTAATTTAGACGAGTGGACATTGGTAGTAAGTATAATAGATTGAGCAGCCAGTGATTCCATCTCTCATCTGGTAGTATGATTAAATACAATGAGACTTTTTCTCTCTCTTCAGTTTCGCTCTTTTAATGAAACGCAAACCATTTCACTATCGCACTTGGAAACACAATGAGTCGTCCCGTTTTCCTCGCCAAATAGTCAACAACAGTAAGAGAAAATGTGTTAAAAGCCTACGATAAAAATATTTTACATATTTGTTTTTCATTATTCACTGCTATATTTCACTGATATTTTTATTTTGCGGTTTTTTTATTCACTACTTTGAAAAAGATACACGATAATGAGTCGAGGTTACGTTCTGCGATACGGACGCTAAAATCGCCAATTGAGAAAATTAATATTCGCACTAATAATATATTTTGAAATTGATAGAATAAAGAAAAATATATTTCTCACCAGGATCAAACGTGTTAAACGCCATGACTATAATTATTGGGAAAATGCCACAACATAAAATATCATGAGTGAATGACAAACTTTGCAAACAGCATGAATATTTCTTTAGCATGTAAGAAAATTGCATCCGGCTAAAATATCGTTAGCTTAAAGTTTTGAGCTAAACGTTTATTTCATTGCCATCTGAATCAGTGTATAAAATAGATTACATCACAATGCTTCGCTGACATATCCAGTATCGCATTTGGATCCAAACTAAACAAATTCATATAGCTTGCAATGCGCCATAGCATTCAAGGAATAAGTCTAATCTGAAATATATGCCAAAGTTGTTTTTTTTTTACATCAGTGTAATGTACTTAAATATTAAAACAAGGACAGACTAAATGTTCACCTAGTTTCTAATAGCTGGCGATATTATTTCATTAATCATTGCCTTAGAAAAATACTTCTAGATAATGACACTGTCTGGACTGTTTCACATATTTTCTAATGCAAAATCAACAGAATCAAGAACTTGTACTTGTTGGTTTGATGGATTTACAGACTATCCTAAAGAGAAACGATTCAATGGCAGACAAAATTCGGCGTTGTCTCTTTCGTCTCAATAGTAAATGTGATGATGGCTTGTGTAAAAGAATTTGTTTTTTACTCTTGGAAAATGAAGCATTATATCGATATAAAAACTCATTCAAACAAGTTACTAACATAGCACAGTGCTCTAAAAAAGACAATCGCATTTTATACTTAAAGCGAAGTGCAATATTCTAGATAGAACTTTAATCATATCAGGAGTAGTGACAAAAGCTGTTACATTATATACAGTATGTATATATAAGATAGGCGCATCTTGCAGTGATTGCATATTGACAGGATAGTGTACATAGTTAACTCCCTGTTAACTCAGTATGTTATTGTAATCAGCATTAACAGTATGGGTTAGGGTTAACAGTATGACACAATTCCGATAAATACACGTTTTTATTCAGTTGTCTTCACCACTCCTATTAGAGTATTACAACGGTTGTGATTCATGGAAGGAACATATAAATATTTTGTCCACAGAAACTTTAGAGTCAGATGTATAAAATTCTATAAAAACAAAGGGAGTAGACCCTGATACAGGAACCGTCTGATCTGGGTCTATTCTGTTTGCAAAGAGGTATAAGGCGTATCTAGCAGTTAGCAGTTGTAGTTGTTATTAGAAATACCGGTACATTGAGGAGGAAATCGAATATTTCGTGCAATAACATGTTATAAAAGATTATTATAATTAAATTGTTTCTTAACCGTTTACTCCATAATTTCGTTTAAATGCCACTGCAAAAACATAGCTCTAGATCTGACAATAACCACATAATTATGTTTAATATAATTATAAAACACGGTGTGGTTTATGCTAAATTTTTCTTATAAAGGTTGTCAAATTCATCGTATTATAACCCCCCCCCCATGTTACAAAAATTACTTGTATTTTTGTCGTGTACAGTAAAATAAAAAAGGCATATTTGGAACAGTAAAACGCAATCCGAATAAACACTGATATATCGGCAAATTACATCGGGGTATTTCGATACGGTGATGTCTGTATTCCAATGACTAAGTGAGGAAAATGCCAATGTCTAAAATCCGGTACCGCTCGGTACCGATCGCTCTTTAGCGACATGTTTACGACATTGAAATATTTTTATTTGTAAAATAAATATATAAAAATAATTATTTATGACATTACCTAAAATAAATATAATTTGTCGGCCAGATTCTTAATGCATAATGCCATTTCACAAGAAGTTTGTTAAATTTGTGCAACTCCCCTATACGATCTGCCCTATAAAAACAAGTTCTTCTTCTTTAAATAAACAATACTCCTTCAAGATTGAAGATTATGTATTGACGCTGGAATAAAATTTCGAGTGTATAATATATAAGCTTCAGTCAGAAGTGAAATAGTGCTAAAATAAAAGTCAGGTTTAAAACTATATACACTGATTGCTGTTTATACTGAAGAGATTATTGACATGACAACAGGCACAGTGACAATTGTTTCGAAATTGTCGACTGTACCTGCTTCATGGGCGGTGAGGGGCAACATGTTCCACTGACAGATAGTTCTCGGATAGAATGAATACTTGTATGAATCCTTAGATGTGCTGATTGGTCTATATGAATATGGGTTGGTGTTTTCGAGTTCTTATATTACCTGTGGATGGTATCAAGAGGCTGTTTTCAGGGTCGATAGCGACTATTTGACGGACAATTTTATATATAATACATGGATAACTCCCCTATACAGCCTACAGGCAGGATTCCAATGACTAACTCACCTGTACAGGCCATAGACCGAATTCCAATGAATAATTCACCTAAACCGCCTACAGGCAGGATTCCAATGACTAACTAACCTGTATAGGCCATAGACCGAATTCCAATGGATAAGTCACCTGTACGCCCTAAATGCATGTTTCCAATGCATAACACATCTGTGCAGGCCGTAGGCCGAATTCCAATGGATAAGTCACCTAATCCGCCTACAGGCAGGATTCCAATGACTAACTCACCTATACAGGCCATAGGCCGAATTCCAATGGATAAGTCACCTAATCCGCCTACAGGCAGGATTCCAATGAATAACTCACCTGTACAGGCCATAGGCCGAATTCCAATGGATAAGTCACCTAATCCGCCCACAGGTAGGATTCCAATGACTAACTCACCTGTACAGGCCATAGGCCGAATTCCAATGGATAAGTCATCTAATCCGCCTACAGGCAGAATTCCAATGACTAACTCACCTGTACAGGCCATAAAATTATGCCGAATTCCAATGGATAAGTCACCTAAACCGCCTACAGGCAGGATTCAAATGACTAACTCACCTGTATAGGCCATAGACCGAATTCCAATGAAAAACTCCCCTATACAGCCTACAGGCAGGATTCCAATGAATAACTTACCTGTACAGGACATAGGCCGAAATCCAATGGATATGTCACCTAAACCGCCTACAGGCAGGATTCCAATGAATAATTCATCTGTACAGGCCACAGGCCGAATTCCAATGAATAATTCACCTAAACCGCCTACAGGCAGGATTCCAATGACTAACTAACCTGTATAGGCCATAGACCGAATTCCAATGGATAAGTCACCTGTACGCCCTAAATGCATGTTTCCAATGCATAACTCATCTGTACAGGCCATAGACCGAATTCCAATGACTAGCTTACATGTACAGGCCATAGACCGAATTCCAATGGATAAGTCACCTAATCCGCCTACAGACAGGATTCCAATGAATAACTCACCTGTACAGGCCATAGGCCGAATTCCAATGGATAAGTCACCTAATCCGCCTACAGACAGGATTCCAATGACTAACTCACCTGTACAGGCCATAGGCCGAATTCCAATGGATAAGTCACCTAAACCGCCTAAAGGCAGGATTGCAATGACTAACTCACCTGTATAGGCCATAGACCGAATTCCAATGGATAACTCTCCTATACAGCCTACAGGCAGGATTCCAATGAATAACTCACCTATACAGGCCATAGGCCGAATACCAATGGATAAGTCACCTAATCCGCCTACAGACAGGATTCCAATGACTAACTCACCTGTATAGGCCATAGACCGAATTCCAATGGATAACTCCCCTATACAGCCTACAGGCAGGATTCCAATGAATAACTCACCTATACAGGCCATAGGCCGAATTCCAATAGATAAGGCACCTAAACCGCCTACAGGCAGGATTCCAATGCATAACTCACCTGTACAGGCCACATGCCGAATTCCAATGAATAATTCACCTAAACCGCCTACAGGCAGGATTCCAATGACTAACTAACCTGTATAGGCCATAGACCGAATTCCAATGGATAAGTCACCTGTACGCCCTAAATGCATGTTTCCAATGCATAACACATCTGTGCAGGTCGTATGCCGAATTCCAATGACTAGCTTACCTGTACAGGCCATAGACCGACTTCCAATGGATAACTCACCTATACGGATTGAATGCAGTATTCCAATGAATAACCCACCTGTACAGACCATAGACCGAATTCCAATGGATAAGTCACCTCAACCGCATACTGGCAGGATTTCAATGGCTAACTCACCTATACAGGCCATAGGCCGAATTCCAATGGATAAGTCACCTAATCCGCCTACAGGCAGGATTCCAATGAATAACTCACCTGTACAGGCCATAGGCCGAATTCCAATGGATAAGTCACTCATCCGCCTACAGACAGGATTCGAATGACTAATTAACCTGTACAGGCCAAAGGCCGAATTCCAATGGATAAGTCACCTGTACGCCCTAAATGCATGTTTACAATGCATAACACATCTGTACAGGCCATAGACCGAATTCCAATGACTAACTTACCTGTACAGCCCATAGACCGAATTCCAATGGATAACTCACCTATACGGCTTGAATGCAGGATTCCAATGACTAACTCACCTGTATAGGCCATAGACCGAATTCCAATGGATAAGTCACCTATACATGTATAGCCCATATAAGTCACCTGTACGCCCTAAATGCATGTTTACAATGCATAACACATCTGTACAGGTCATAGACCGAATTCCAATGACTAACTTACCTGTACAGCCCATAGACCGAATTCCAATGGATAACTCACCTATACGGCTTGAATGCAGGAATCCAATGAATCACTCACATGTACATGCCATTGGCCGAATTCCAATGGATAAGTCACCTAAACCGCCTACAGGCAGGATTCCAATGACTAACTCACCTGTATAGGCCATAGACCGAATTCCAATGGATAACTATCCTATACAGCATACAGGCAGGATTCCTATGACTAACTCACCTGTACAGGCCATAGGGCGAATTCCAATGGATAAGTCACCTAAACCGCCTACAGGCAGGATTCCAATGAATAACTCACCTGTATAGGCCATAGACCGAATTCCAATGGATAACTCCCCTATACAGTCTACAGGCAGGATTCCAATGAATTACTTACCTGTACAGGCCATAGGCCGAATTCCAATGGATAAGTCACCTAAACCGCCTACAGGCAGGATTCCAATGAATAACTCACCTGTACAGGCCACAGGTCGAATTCCATTGAATAATTCACTTAAACCGCCTACAGGCAGGAGTCCAATGACTAACTCACCTGTATAGGCCATAGACCGAATTCCAATGGATAAGTCACCTATACATGTATAGCCCATAGCCAGGATTCCAATGAATCACTCACCTGTACATGCCATAGGCCGAATTCCAATGGATAAGTCCCCTAAACCGCCTACAGGCAGAATTGCAATGACTAACTCACCTGTATAGGCCATAGACCGAATTCCAATGGATAAGTTACCTGTACGCCCTAAATGCATGTTTCCAATGCATAACTCATCTGTACAGGCCATAGACCGAATTCCAATGACTAACTTACCTGTACAGGCCATAGACCGACTTCCAATGGATAACTCACCTATATGGCTTGAATGCAGGATTCCAATGAATAACTCACCCGTACCGGCCATAGACCGAATTCCAATGGATAAGTCACCTAATCCGCCTAATGGCAGGATTCAAATGACTAACTCACCTGTGCAGGCCGTAGACCGAATTCCAATGAATAACTCACTTATATAGCCTACAGACAGGATTCCAATGACTAACTCACCGGTATAGGCCATAGACCGAATTCCAATGGATAACTCACCTGTTCAGGCCATAGACCGAATTCCAATGGATAACTCCCCGATACAGCATACAGGCAGGATTCAAATGAATAACTCAGGCAAGAAATGACATACATTACTTTTGAGACCTTGTAGCCCACATATGACCTTTTGGAAATGAAATGACACTATTAACCCATTACCTAATAGGCTATTTTAGATAAAACCTCTTTGAATAAATCTAACGAAAAGGAGCATTAACTAGAGAAAAGGAAAAGTTTAGAATTTTGTAGTTTGAAACCATTGTGATAAATAGAGCATTTGCTCCTATAGGACTAAATGCTCTTTTTATCACAATGGTTTCATAAAGTGACTTTCACAGAGTCGTCAGAAGTCGTCAAATGACATGGGTTAAGGTGGAATGGGAGTGCTTATAGGTGGAATGACATACTTCGGAGACTTTGTAGCCTCGATATGACCTTTGGGAAATGGAATGACACTGTTGTAAGGTGGAATGACAGTGTTTATAGGTGGAATGTTTGAATGTTTGATACATCGTAGCTCCATATGGCATTTTGAAAATGGAATGACACTGTTGTAAGGTGGAATGACATATTTTTTAGACATTGTAGCCTCCATATGACCTTTTGGAAATGGAATGTCACTATTTAAGGTGGAATGACAGTACTTATAGGTGGAATGACATACTTATGACGACTTTGTAGCCCGATATGACCTTTGGAAAATGGAATGATACTGTTGTAAGGTGGAATGACAGTGATTATAGGTGAAATGACATATCTTTGAAACTTTATAGCCCCGAAATGACATTTGAGAAATGGAATGACACTGTTGTAAGTTAGAATGACAGTTATTATAGGCGGAATGACATTCTTCTGAGACATTGTAGCCCACATATGACCTTTTGGAAATGGATGACACTATTTAAGTTTGAACGACAGTACTTATAGGTGAAATGACATACTTCTGACGACTTTGTAGCCCGATATGACCTTTGGGAAATGTAATGACACCGTTGTCAGGAGGAATGACAGTCATTATAGGTGGAATGACATATTTCTGAGATATTGTAGCCCCATATGACCTTTTGGAAATGGAATGACACTATTTAAGGTGGAATGAATGACAGTACTTATAAGTGAAATGATATACTTCTGACGACTTTGTAGCCCGATATGACCTTTGAGAAATGGAATGACACCGTTGTAAGGAGGAATGACAGTCATTTTAGGTGGAATGACATATATTTGAAACAATGTAGAACCCATATGACATTTGGGAAATGGAATGACACTGTTGTAAGGAGGAATGACAATTTGTATAGGCGGAATGACATACTATTGAGACATTGTAGTCGCTATATGCCCTTCGTAAATGGAATGACACTGTTGTAAGGTAGGATGACCGTTATTACAGGTGGAATGACATACTGTTAGACATTGTAGCCGTTATATGATTTTTGTAAATGGAATGACACTATTAAAGATGACATGACTGATTATTGGCGTAATGACATACTTTTGAGACATTGTAGCCGCCATATGACATAACATTTGGGAAATGGAAAATGGAATGACACTGTTGTAATGTAGAATGAGAGTGCTTATAGATGGAATGACATACTTCTGAGACGTTGTAGCCCCGATATGACATTCGGGAAATGGAATGACACTGTTGTAAGGTGGAATGACAGTTTGTATAGGCGGAATGACATACTATTGAGACATTGTAGTCGCCATATGACCTTCTTAAATGGAATGACACTGTTGTAAGGCAGAATGACAGTTATTACAGGTGGAATGACATACTTTTTAGACATTGTAGTCGTTATATGACCTTTTGGAAATGGAATGACACAATTTAAGGTGGAATGACAGTGCTTATAGTTGGAATGGCATACTTCCGAGACTTTGTAGCCCCGATATGACCTTTTGGAAATGGAATGACACTGTTGTAATGTGAAATCACAGGAACTAATAGGTGGAATGATATATATTTGAAACCTTGTACCACCATTTGACATTTGGGAAATGAAATGACACTGTTTTAAGGTAGAATGACAGTTATTATAGGCGAAATGACATACTTTTGAGACATTATAACCCCCATATGACCTTTTGGAAATGGAATGACACTATTTAAGGTCAAATGGGGGGCTACAAAGTCTCAGATGTATGCCATTCCGCCTATAAGCACTGTCATTCCACCTTAAATGGTGTCATTCCATTTCCAAAAGGTCATACCGGGGCTACAATGTATCCAAGGTATTCCATTCCGTCTATAATAACTATCATTCTACCTTACAACAGTGTCATTCCATTTAAAAAATGTCATATGGGGCTACAATGTCTCAAAGGTATGTCATTCCGCCTATAATAACTCATTCCACCTTAAAATAGTGTCATTTTATTTCCAAAAGGTTATATGGGTGCTACAATGTCTAAATAAATATGTCATTCCACCTATTATAACTGTCATTCAACCTTACCACAGTGTCATTCCATTTCCCAAAGGTCATATCGGGGCTACAAAGTCTCAAAGATATGTCATTCCACCTATAATAACTGTCATTCCACCTTAAATAATGTCATTCCATTTCCAAAACATCATATGGGGGCTACAATGTCTCAAAAGTATGTCATTCCGCCTATAATAACTGTCATTCTACCTTACAACAGTGTCATTCCATTTCCCAAATGTCATATGGGGGCTACAATGTCTCAAAATATTTTATTCCACCTATATTAACTGTCATTCCACCTTAAAACAGTGTCATTCCATCCCAAAATGTCATATCGTGGCTACAAAATCTCAGAAGTATGTCATTCAACCTATAAGCACTGCAATTCCACCTTAAATAGTGTCATTCCATTTCCAAAGGTCATATGGCGGCTACAATGTCTCAAAAGTATGTCATTCTGCATATAATAACTTATATTCTACCTTACAACAGTGTCATTCCATTTCCCAAATGTTATATGGGGCTACAATGTCTAAAAATATGTAATTCCATCTATTATAACTGTCATTCCACCTTAAAACAGTTTCATTCCATTTACAAATGTCATATCGGGGCTACAAAGTCTCAAAGATATGTTATTCCGCCTATAATAACTGTCATTCCACCTTAAATAGTGTCATTCCATTTCCAAAAGGTCATAATGGGGGCTACAATGTCTCAAAAGTACGTCATTTGGTCTATAATAACAGTCATTCTACCTTACAATAGTGTCATTCCATTTCCCAAATGTCATATTGGGGCTAGAATGTCTTAAAAGTATGTCATTACGCATATAATCACTGTCATTCGACCTAACCACAGTGTCATTCTATGTCCCAAATGTCATCACGCCTATAATCACTTTCATTCCAAATTTAATAGTGTCATTCCATTTTCAAAAGATCACATGTGGGCTACAATGTCTCAAAAGTATGTCATTCCGTCTAAAATAACTGTCATTCTACCTTACAACAGTGTCATTCCATTTCCCAAATGTCATATGGGGGCTACAATGTCTCAAAAGTATGTCATTACGCCAATAATCACTTCCATTCAACCTAACAACAGTGTCATTCCATTTCCAAAATGTCAAATGGGGGCTACAAAGTCTCAGAAGTATGTCATTCCACCTATAATAACTGTCATTCCATCTTACATAGTGCCATTTAATTTCAAAAAGGTCATATGGGGCTACAATGGCTCAATAGTATGTCATTCCGTCTATAATAACTGTCATTCCACCTTAAATACATGTAGTGACATTCCATTTCCAAAAGGTCATATGGAGGCTACAATGTCTCAAAAATAGGTCATTCCACCTATAATAACTGTCATTCCACCTTACAACAGTGTCATTCCATTTCCAAAATGTCATATTGGGGCTACGATGTATCAGAAGTATGTCCCTGTCATTCCATCTATAAACACTGTCATTACACCTTAAATGGTGCCATTCCTATTCCAAATGGACACATGGGGGCTACAATGTCTCAAATGTATGTCATTCCACCTATAACAACAGTCATTCCACATTGGAACAGTGTCATTCCATTTCCAAAAGGCCATATGGGGGTTACAATGTCTCAAAAGTATGTCATTCCGCCTATAATAACAGTCATTCCACCTTAAATAGTGACATTCCATTTCCAAAAGGTCATATAGAGGCTATAATGTCTCAAAAATATGTTATTCCACCTATAATAACTGTCATTCCACCTTACAGCAGTGTCATTCCATTTCCAAAATGTCATATTGGGGCTACAAAGTCTCAAAGACATGTCATTCCACATATAAACACTGTCATGCCACCTTATAACAGTGTCATTCCATTTCCCAAACGTCATATCGAGCCTACAAAGTCTCAGAAGTATGTCATTCCACCTATAAGCACCCTCATTCCACCTTAAATACTAAATACATGTAGTGTCATTTCATTTCCAAAAGGTCATATGTAGGCTACAATGTCTCAGAGGTATATCATTTCGCCGATAATAACTGTCATTCCACCTTACAACAGTGTCATTCCATTTCCCAAAGGTCATATGAGGGCTACAGTGTCTCAAAATATGTAATTCCACCTATAATAACTGTCATTCTACCTTACAACAGTGTCGTTCCATTTCCCAAATGTCATATTAGGGCTACAATGTCTCAGAAGTATGTCCCTGTCATTCCACCTATAAGCACTGTCATTCCACCTTATATATTGTCATTCCATTTGCAAAAGGTCATAAGGGAGATACAGTGTCTCAAAAGTATGTCATTCCACCTATAATAACTGTCATTCCACCTTAAATAGTGTCATTCAATTTCCAAAAGGTCATATTGGGGCTACAATGTCTCAAAAGTATTTCATTCCGTCTGTAAGAAATGTCATTCCACCTTACATTCTATGGCCTATACAGGTGATTTAGTCATTGGAACCCTGCCTGTAGGCGGTTTAGGTGACTTATCTATTGGAATTCGGCCTATGGCCTGTATAGGTGAGTTATTCATTGGAATCCTGTCTGTAGGCTGTATAGGGGAGTTATCCATTGGAATTCGGTCTATGGCCTATACAGGTGAGTTAGGCATTGGAATCACGCCTGTAGGCGGTTTAGGTGACTTATCCACTGGAATTCGGCCTATGGCCTATACAGGCGAGTTAGTCATTTGAATCCTGTCTGTAAGGCTATATAGGGGAGTTATCCATTGGAATTCGGCCTATGGCCTGTACAGGTGAGTTATTCACTGGAATCCTATATGTTGGCTGTATAGGGGTGTTATCCATTGGAATTCGGCCTATGGCCTGTACAGGTGACTTATCCATTGGAATTCGGCCTATGACCTTTACAGGTGAGTTATTCATTGGAATCCTGCCCGTAGGCGGTTTAGGTGACTTATCCACTGGAATTCGGCCTATGGCCTGTACAGGTGATTTATTCATTGGAATCCTGCCTGTAGGCTGTATAGGGGAGTTATCCGTTGGAATTCGGTTTATGGACTGTACAGGTGAGTTATCCATTGGAAACATGCATTTAGGGCGTATAGGTGAGTTATCCATTGGAATTCGGTCTATGGCCTATGCAGTTGAGTTTGTCATTTGAATCCTGTCTGTATGCGGTTTAGGTGACTTATCCATTGGAATTCGGCCTATGGCCTGTACAGGTGAGTTATTCACTGAAATCCTATATGTTGGCTGTATAGGGGAGTTATCCAATGGAATTCGGCCTATGGCCTGTACAGGTGACTTATCCATTGGAATTCGGCCTATGGCCTTTACAGGTGAGTTATTCAATGGAATCCCGCCTGTAGGCGGTTTAGAGGACTTATCCATTGGAATTCGGCATATGGTGAGCTATCCATTGGAATTCGGTATATGGTCTAGACAGGTGAGTTAGTCATTGGAACCCTGCCTGTAGGCGGTTTAGGTGAGTTATCCATTGGAATTCGGCCTATGGCATGTACAGGTGAGTTATTCACTGGAATCCTATATGTTGGCTGTATAGGGGAGTTATCCAATGGAATTCGGCCTATGGCCTGTACGGGTGACTTACCTATTGGAATTCGGCCTATGGCTTTTACAGGTGAGTTATTCATTGGAATCCTGCCTTAAGGCTATAAAGGTGAGTTATTCATTGGAATCCTGCATGTAGGCGGTTTAGGTGACTTATCCACTGGAATTCGGCCTATGGCCTATACAGGTGAGTTAGTCATTGGAATCCTTCCTGTAAGCCAAAGACATATGATAACACATGTGTTATCATAGGTCTTTGTGTAAGCGGTTTAGGTGACTTATCCATTGGCATTCGGCCTATGGCCTGTACAGGTGAGTTATTCACTGGAATCCTGTCTGTAGGCTGTATAGAGGAGTTATCCATTGGAATTCGGCCTATGGCCTGTACAGGTGAGTTATTCACTCAATAACCAATATGTTGGCTGTAATGGGGAGTTATCCATTGGAATTCGGCTTGTACAGGTTACTTATCCATTGGATTTCGGCCTATGGCCTTTATAGATGAGTTATTCATTCGAATCCTGCATGTAGGCGGTTTAGTTGACTTATCCATTGGAATTCGGCCTATGGCCTATGCAGGTGAGTTAGTCATTGGAATCCTGCCTGTAAGCGATTTAGGTGACTTATCCATTGGAATTCGGCCTATGGCCTGTACAGGTGAGTTATTCATTGGAATCCTGCCTGTAGGCGGTTTAGGTGACTTATCCGTTGGAATTCGGCCTATGGCCTGTACAGGTGAGTTATTCATTGGACTCCAGCCTGTAGGCTATATAGGGGTGTTATCCTTTAGAATTCGGCCTATACCCTGTACAGGTGAGTTATTCATTGGATTCCTGCCTGTAGGCTATATAGGGGTGTTATCCATTAGAATTCGGCCTATACCCTGTACAGGTGAGTTATTCATTGGAATCCTGCATTTAGGCCGTATAGGTGAATTATCCATTGGAATTCGTTCTATGGCCTGTACAGGTGAGTTATTCATTGGAATTCGACCTATGGCCTGTACAGATGAGTTATGCATTGGAAACATGCATTTAGGGCGTATAGGTGAGTTATCCATTGGAATTCGGTCTATGGTTTATACAGGTGAGTTAGTCATTGGAATCCTTCCTGTAGGCCGTAAAGGGGAGTTATTCAATGGAATTCGGCCTATGGCCTGTATAGGTGAGGTATTCATTGGAATCCTGCCTGTAGGCGGTTTAGGGGACTTATCCATTGGAATTCGGCCTATGGCCTGTACAGGCGAGTTATCCATTTGAAACATGCATTTAGGGCGTATAGGTGAGTTATCCATTGGAATTAGGTCTATGGCCTATACAGGTTAGTTATTCATTGGAACCCTGCATTTAGGACGTATAGGTGAGTTATCGATTGGAATTCGGTCTATGGCCCGTACATGTGAGTTATTCATTGGAATTCAGTCTATGGCCTGTATAGATGGGTTATCATTGTTAGTCATTGGAATCCTGCATTTAGGGCGTATAGGTGACTTATCCATTGGCATTCGGTGTATGGCCTATACAGGTGAGTTAGTCATTGGAATCCTGCCTGTAGGCGGTTTTGGTGACTTATCCATTGGAATTCGGCCTATGGTCTGTACAGGTGAGTTATTCATTGGAATCCTTCCTGTAGGCTATATAGGGGTGTTATCCATTGGAATTCGGCCTATGGCCGGTACAGGTGAGTTATTCATTGGAATCCTGCATTTAGGCCGTATAGGTGAGTTATCCATTGGAATTCTGTCTATGGCCTGTACAGGTGAGTTATTCACTGGAATCCTATATGTTGGCTGTATAGGGGAGTTATCCATTGGAATTCTGCATTTAGGCCGTATAGGTGAGTTATCCATTGGAATTCGGTCTATGGCCTGCACATGTGAGTTATTCATTGGAATCCTGCCTGTCGTCTGTATAGGGGAGGCATCTATTGGAATTTTGCATTTAGGCCGTAAAGGGGAGTTATTCATTGGAATTCTGTCTATGGCCTGTGCAGGTGAGCTATCCATTGGAAACATGCATTTAGACCGTATAGGTGAGTTGTCCATTGCAATTCGGCCTATGGCATGTACAGTTGAGTTATTTATTGGAATCCTGTCCGCAGGCGGTTAAGATGAGTTATCAATTGGAATTCGGTCTATTTAAAATGAGGTTATTGCGGGCCCCCAGTCCCGGTAAAGCAGGAGTGATGTTTTCAAAGGATGTACATGTATGTATGTCTATGTCTCTGTCTGTCTGTCTCCCTCCCTCCCTCCCCTCTCTCTCTCTCTCAAATGCACGAGGGAAAGAACAGGGACACATCCACCCGTAGCCAAGTGAAAACATACACATGCCGCAGCTCTGTCATATATAAATTGTCATACAATTTATATTGACGCGCACTGTAAGGCTGTTTGGGTTCGTATTCGCTAAATCAGAGTTGCATCTGGATCCAAACTGTTTAACACCCTGATCGTGTATGTTTGCAAATTCTTGTCATAGGCTATCACAAATCCATGCATAGTTAACAAAGAAAGGTAATAGGGTACGTTAGACTTTGACCGGAAAATAACACAGTGACCCTAGTCATAATCAAGTTCAAATCAGCATTCGCCGTAAATTAAATTCTTTATAATGATCAATACCATTATCATCTTTATCATCCACCATCATCTTGGGATCTAAACTTGATTTTGAACAGTTAACTGCGCAGAGAAATGCTTAGAATGGGCAAAACGTGTCCGGCCATGTACGGACGGAAAGCTCCCGGCACTTTGTGACTGTGTGTGTGCGGTTTGCTTGCGCCTGCCATTAATTCCCTCAGTCCACCATAGGACTTCCATTGCGTGTGTTCTTTCCATTTCTCCACTGGCGAAATGGAAAATGTTCAATAAATACACGATTTTATGGTTATCTGTTGACAATTCGTGTTTTATTAGGTGGAATTCAATCGATCTTACCTTAATGTAACCATATTGTTTATAAAAAACGGTTAATATCTACCCAGAAATTACTTTTAAATTTTCCTTTGCGTGTTTCCCTTCTATTTCTCTAGTGGCAGAATGGATTTTATTAAATAAATACACTATTGCACAATTAATAATGGACAAATGAAACTGAGCATGGTCTAATTCGATAGAATTCGTGTAAAGAAAGTAGTCATAATGCCTGAAAAAATGACCAAAAAAACAACATATAAATGTCTATTTCATTTCCATTTCTACTATAAATCTCCATTTCTCCACTGATGAAATGGACATTTTTATGCGATTTTATGGTTATCTATTGCTAATTCTCGTTTTAGTTGGTCTAATTCAATTGAAATTACCTTATTGTACCTATACTGCTTAAAAACTGTTAAAATCAACCCAGAAATGACTTTATTATTTCAATTGCGTGTTTTCTTTCCATTTCTCTAGTGGTGCAATGGACTTTTTAAAGTAAATATACGATTGCACAGTTAATAATGGACAACAGATGCTTAGTTTGATCTAATTCGATAGACTTCGTGTAAAAGTAGTCATAATACCAGAAAAAAATGAACAAAATCAACATATTTATAAATGCATATTTCATTTCCATTTCTACTATAAACCTCCATTTCTCCACTGGCAAAATGGAAATTGTTCAGTAATTAACCCTTCCCCTGTTCTGTGTTTATTTCAAATTTCAATACCTACTGAATATTCATGGACAAAATAGTTATAATGAAATAAGGAAGGATGGATATTGTAGCCATTTTGGAAACTAAAGAACCAGATCTATCAAATTCTATTAGCAAACAGAGCAGACTCTGGTCAGACGGCTCCTGTAGAAGCCGTCTGATCTGGGTCTACCAAAGACCTATGATAAAACATAGATAAGAAACTTAGACAAATCTCACCAAGTCTCGCGGCAAATGTACCAAATCACGCAAAGTCACGTTTGCAAATATCTCTAGTTGTAAGCTATGCTCATGAAATATAAGCATATCATTGTGTAGAACAATTATTCAGCTACAATATGGTACCTTGATCGTTAAAATCGGTCCACAAACAAAAAAGTTTTGTGCAAAGACCCAACCCACCTGTCTGAATTGCAATCTACTTATTTTGATGAAAATTACCTTAGTTTGCAATTAAAAATCAAGATTTCTAAAGATTTGCATACTTTCTTCAAAATAATATGGTATATTTTAATTGGAAAATGATTATAAATACTATTAATACAATTTTTATCACAGATAAAACTTTTGTTTTTCAGTAGTTTATAAAATATAAGAGTTTGCCACGTACTGAAATAAGGTATGATTTTAGCGTGTACAAAATCAAACAAAGTCACGTTTGCAAATATCTCGGATGGTAAGAAAAACTCGGGAAATATCAGCATACCACTGTGTAGTGCAACTATCAAGCTACAATATGATACCTGGATTGTTAAAATCTGTTCACAAACAAAAAAGTTTTATGCAAAGACCCAAACCACCTACCAGAATAAAGTTCTCCTAGTGTTATACAGTAGTTTCTTATCTATGTTTTATCATAGGTCTTTGGGTCTACTCTGTTTGCAAATGCGTGAAAACACGTTTGTATGAGGGAAAGGGTTAAGCGTTGTTATTGTTATCTATTGACAATTCTTGTTTAAGTTGGTCTAATTCAATCGAAATTAGCTTATTGTACTTATACTGCTTGAAAAAAACCCTATTAAAATCGACCTATAAATGACTTTAAAATTTCCGTTGCGTGTTTTGTGTTCCATTTCTTCCATTTCGTCCATTGCGTGTTTTAGACTTACAGATTTAAACCGGTTTACGGTAGCCGAAGATAGCCGAAACATGCATGCGAGTGCCGAGTGATTTAGTCATTGGTTTTAGCTCACTTATCCATTGGCATACTGACTCTACGTTTCGATACAGGGCTTTCCGTCTGAATTTGGAATTGGGAAACCAAGGACTCCCTAATGTTTTTTTTTAATTTGAGAGTCCCTTGGATTTTTTAGCGTCCCAGGTATTTGAAACCTTTAAAATTGATGTATGCTATAGTGGAAAATGGGAGCAAAAAATATTTTTTTCTGATTTAATACTTTAACCCATTACCCCATACTGCCACACGTAGGTTAAGAACATCCTCGCATGATTAAAATAGAGAAACAGATCGTTACACAGATATGATTCGTGATCAACGCATATGCAACAGCTGCAGCTTAAAATGTTAGATAATGAACATCACGTTTTAATTATGAGAACTGAGAATGAAGTATTTTAAATCATATCACTATTCATGGCCAAATACAAATAAGTTTACTTCAATGTTATCAAATATACATCAAAATCAACACTCAATAATTTTACAAAATAACTGAATTAGAGTCTGATGCCATAGGTAATTTCGGTCGGGAATTCCATGAAGTTTTCAATACTTTATTTCCTTTTCTATTTTGTTTCTCTGTAAATGATGTCTTTATCTTTGCAATATCAAATTTGCTGTGCACGTTACTGTATGTTTAATGCAATAAAGTGTTGTAGTAGGTGCTGCCATAAAGACAATCTATCAACTGTGGTCTACACTGTCTTATATATTTAATCACTAGACATGTTTGTGTTTGCGTCTGTTTATAACTGTAGACATAAACCCAAACGACAGGTATGTTAATACAGTAGCTTGATTGTGTCTATACTTATTCGGCCTAAAACTAGCAATATCAATAGACTTTTAGAATGTGTGTATATTGACTTCATTTGAAACAACGACTGACCTGTACGTAGCTTTATCTGAGATTTTATGTAACTTATTTAAGTTTTTATAGCAGTCAAGTTGATTATACATAGCGAAAGGGTATCCCTTTGTAATTACTCGTGAAAAAACATCAAACTGAACGGCGACAGCACAATGAATTGTTAATACGATTGGTGAGTATTTGCAAGACTCACAATTGGGGAAGTACGCATAATGCTATAATATTCCATAAATAAGCGTCAAAAGCAAATAAAGCAGAGTACATTTCTACTAGCAATCAAACACTCACATATTTGCCAGGGGTGAACACATGTTTCCTTGTAGCAGTCATTCCTTCAGCTTTATCCTGGAATAAGAAATGCTAATGCAATGTCGTCTTTGCACCACATATAATGACCAATATTGGTGATTCAGTATATTATACATCATATCCCAATAATATATTAGAATATACTATTATATAAAACATAATATTATTAAAACTATATTACATATATTATCGTATAGGTAAAGCAGTGAACCGTGAATGAACTTTACAATTTGGTACGTTCCACGATTTAGTGGTGTCGGCAGTGCTACAGTCCATCTAACTAAGATATGTACATTAAATTCTTCAGTCAATCACGATTTTCTGATGCAGGATTTTATGCTGACAGAATGCTGATTCCTCCAAAAAATGGACTGCGCTGATTTTTATGGTTAACTGCTCATTGTTTACTTATACAGATTTGAATGCACCAATTGATATTTAATAATCAGTTTATCGTAATTTTTGAAAAAAAACCCTCTATACAAAACAATTGCACTTACAGAAGGAGACTCGTAGACAAAGAGTTTCACCTATCAAAACGGATAAATCTTTTTAACATGCGTTTTCTCCAGATACGGTTAATTTCGATAAGACGGTTGAAGATTTGAATCTACCTTGGTATTTCTGATGGTATTAATAAATGCTTAATCATAATATATAACAACAGGATTAAATTTAATGTTATTTAAAACAATCAATTATAAAGGTCTTTATTATGCTAACCGTCTTATTGCCTTAGTTTGGTAAATATACAGAGCCCAAATCAGAGAGTGACCGAAGAAGTTCTATAATTGGGTTCTAACTTCTAAGGCTGATTGCACAGTAATGAATGAAGTACGCACTCATTCCCCGCACTGCTATGTCTAATGCATATGCATTAAATATATGTGATCAAATTGTTTTTATCGAATTATTAATGCATGACAGAGTCTGGATTCCATTGTTAACTGAAACTAATTCTAATACAGAGAAAATTAATTGTGTTGGATAAAGGAACATGTCCTTTTAAATACAAGAGGCGGTGGGTTTAATTATCAATATGTCCAATATATTCTGCTGAATGCATGTACTTATATAACATATAAATTTGGTTAATACTTTATTTATTTGAAACTATGTTTCTAAAGACAATATATAGCATGCGTAGAAAAAACTTTCCATAGTAAACAACATTGAGCTGTCTCATCTGGGTCTAAAAGTTTTACATTTTTGGTAAAACCGGAAGACATGGCAGGCTTCAAGTAATCTAGTAAGCTCGTGTCTCTAAATAGAGGATGTATGCGTTTATTGATATAAATATTAAACATTAATGAACAAATAATGAGAATACACACCAAACGTTATATTATACAAATAAAGTATTTACCTTTTCACTGAAGCACGTGTTCAACCTTATACCAGCCTGGGCGACTGCTTGCTCTCAACACTAATTTAGCAGAAATCCATGTATCTTTACCAATCTTTTCTGCTATAGCCAAAGCAAGTCCGCTAAATGGACCAGCCTTTTCTACTATTTCCTTCACAGATATGACAGTTTGTATTTCCGAAATATTTAAATCCTTTCTCAATGATTCGTAAATGTGAATGTAAAACATTCTAGCTTGCAGTGCACAACCCAGGTAGACTGCATGCTTGCAGTCCCCTAGCGATATATAAAACAACTGCATGTTAAGTTTCGACAAATCAGATGTGTTGAAAATATAATGAATATGTAAATGGATACTGATTGGTCGGTAGGAAGGCTTTACTGATTTAATACACAACTAACAATGACGTTACCACTCCCTAAATGAAAATGCTTACATAGTGAAAATTTCTATAAACGCGTTAGTAATGCATGACGCTAAAACTTTATACTTGCACGTCTTATGCCTCATACTCTATTGCATCGAATTGTTTTCTAAAAGTTTTGTAACTTTGATAACTATACATAGCGCACTTGTTTATATTTACTGCAAATTAAAGCTTTTGTGCAGTAATTGACTGCGTCAAAATGTTATCACCCTCACGTTTCAAAGTAATATTGTTCTTTCTTTCTGTCGGTCGGTTGTTCGTCCGGCCGGTCTGTCTGTCTATCTGTCCCTTCCCCCGCCTGCCCACCGATCTGCCCGTCCGTCTGTCTGTCTGTCTGTCTGTCTGTTTCAGTCTATATGGCTGTCTCTGTCCATCTATATATATGTGTGTCCGTAATAACCATACTTCATCATCCTTCTGTTGCCAATTTAAAGCGTTTAGACATGATTCCCGGAGGAGGGGAAAGAGAAAGAGAGCGGAAGATAGAGAGAAACAGAGAGAGACAGATAGAGAGACATAGATAGAGAGAGAGAGTGAAACAGACAGACAGACAGGCAGGCAGACAGACAGACAGACAGAGACAGACAGACAGAGACAGAGACAGATACAGAGACAGACAGACAGAGACAGACATAGAGAGATAGAGCAAGACACAGAGACAAACACAAATGCAAAGAGACACATACAGAGGCAGGCAGAAACACAGAGACAAAAATAGACAGTTAGAGAGACAAACATACATACAGACATAAATAAAGAAACACAAAGAGAAAGACAGAGAGACAGAGAGACAGATACAAAGACTGTAAAACACAGAGAGAGTGATAGAGACCTACAGGCAGAAAGACATACAGAGTTAGAGAGACAGACTGAGTGACTGACAGACAGACATACAGACAGAGAGACCGAGAGAGAGAGACACACAGAGAGAGAGATACCGAGATGGAGATATGTAAACAGACATATAGAGAGGGACAGTGAGAAAGAGACAGACAAAAAACAAATGCAAAGAGAGAGAGAGAGACAGAGACAGAGACAAACACTATAGACAGACACACATGCAGCCAGGCATAAATAAAGACAGGCATGCAGACATAGAGAAAGACAAATAGATACAAGGACAGCTATATACAGAAACACAGAGAGAGGGGGAGGGGAGTGTGAGAGGGATAGAGAGAAAGATGTACAGACAGACAGACACAGCGACACAGACATACAGACAGCGACAGAGAGACGGATTGAAAGAAAGAGACAGACAGAGACACATAAACAGAAACAGAAACACAGAGAGATATATAGAGACAGAGACGGGAGAGGGAGAAGGAGAGAAAAAACAGAAATAGAGACAGAGACAGACAGAAAGAGATAGACATACAGACAAACATACTGGTAGACAGACATGCACACATACAGACACAAGGTTCGAGGGACAGCTGGCTTGAGAGAGAGAGGAGAGGGGATAGAGAAAAAAGAGGGACATACAGGGACAGAGATAGAGAAACAGAGAGACAGAGAGAGACAGAGAAATATATAGAGAGAGACGGGAGAGGGAGAAAGAAAGGGAGAATGAGTGAAAAAAGAAATAGAGACAGACATAAAGAGATAGACACAGTAATCGAGAGACAGATAGATTGAGAAAGAGAGAGGAGAG
This sequence comes from Azorinus chamasolen, assembly GCA_963576725.1. Classification (NCBI taxonomy): domain Eukaryota; kingdom Metazoa; phylum Mollusca; class Bivalvia; order Cardiida; family Solecurtidae; genus Azorinus; species Azorinus chamasolen. Next base: position 23,221,998 of record OY755240.1, read on the forward strand.
AGGGAGAGAAAGAGAGAGATAGGGAGACGGACAGACAGAGAGACAGAGAAAAACAGAGACGGAGAGACATACACAGAGAGAGACAGAGTTGGGCAGACAGACAAACAGACATACAGACAGGCTGACTGTCTGACAGGCAGTCAGACAGACAGACAGAGACATACCGAGAGAGAGAGAGAGAGAGAGAGAGAGAGAGAGAGAGAGTAAGACAGAGATAGATACAAACACAAATGCAATGAGACGCAAAGCGAGACAGGCAGATAAACAGACAAAAATAGCCAGATAGAGAGACAAACATACATACAGACAGACAGAAATAACCACAGGCAGAAATACATAGAGAAAGACAGATAGACAGAGAGACAAAGACAAAAACATATAGAGAGAGACAGAGGGATAGAGACCGACAGAAAACAGAAACAGAAACACAGAGAGAGAGATATAGAGAGAGATGGGAGAGGGAGAAAGAAATAAACAGAAATAGAGACAGAGACAGGCAGAAAGAGACAGATAGAAAGAGACAGACATATAGACAGACAGGTAGACAGATATACACACATTCAGACGCAGATATCGATGGGCAGATAGATTGAGGGAAATTGAGAGAGAGAGAGAGTGAGAGAGACACACACAGACAGAGACAGACAGACATACATACATACATACATACAGACAGTCAGACAGAAAGACAGACAGACTGGCAGGCAGACTTCCAGAGACAGAGAGATAGAGGGACAGAGATACACACAGAGACACAGAGAGAGACAGAGTGAGACAGACAGACAGACAGAGACAGACAGAGACAGACAGAAACAGACAGACAGACAGACTGACTGACTGACAGTCAGGCACACAGAGACATACCGAGAGAGACAGGGAGAGAGAGACGGAGTGAGACAGACAGACAGACAGGTAGACTTACTGACAGGCAGGCAGACAGACAGACAGAGACAGACCGAGAGAAAGGAAGAGAGAGTGAGCAAGACAGAGACAAACACGAATGCAGAGACATAGAGTCCGATAGACAGGGCAACAGACAAAAATAGACAGATAGAGAGACAAACATACATACATACAGACAGAAATAAAGACAGGCAGAAATACATAGAGAAAGACAGAATGACAAAGAGAAACAAAGACAGAAAAATATATAGAGAGAGACAGAGGGATATAGACCGACAGAGAGAGATATAGAGAGATATGGAGAGGGAGAAAGAAGGGAGAAGGAGTTTGAAAGAAACAGAAATAGAGACAGAGAGAGACAGAAAGAGACAGACATATAGACAGACAGGTAGACATACATACACACATACAGACAGAGATATCGAGGGACAGATAGATTGAGAGATAGAGAAATTGATAGAGAGAGTGAGAGAGTGAGGGAGAGACACACACACACAGATGCAGAGAGAGAGACAGACAGAGACAGATAGACTTATATACAGACATACTGGCAGGCAGACAGACATAGACAGACCGAGAGAGAGCGAGCAAGAGAGAGCAAAACAGACTAAAACAAATGCAGAGAGACAGACAGAAAAACAGATACAACTAGAGGTTTTTGTCACAAAAGCGGATGTCTCCCCTCTAATAAAAGCAATATGTAAATATAAATCACTAAAAATGTTATGGACTTGATGATTGATACTTCTCCTCATTATGCGCTTTCCACACCACATTTTTCAAGAAGAAAATGATAACAGCTAATAACTCCAAAAATATTGATACCAGAGTTATGGCCCTTGTGCATGACACTTACTTTCATCATGCTCTATACATAAATGAAATGTCATTCCAATAGCATCAGTCGAACAGGAGTTATTGATCGGACAAAAAATGTAACAAAGGGCAATAACTCCAAAAGTATTGAAGCCAGAGTTATGGCCCTTGTTCATGACACTTTCTCTCACCATGCTCTTTCCATGAATGAAGTTTCAATACGATGGCAAGAGCCATGTAGGAGTTATCGTCCGGACAAGAAAGCGTTAAACAAATGTACAAGGGCCTTATGCATGACACTTTCTCTTATCATGATCTTTCCATGCATGAAGTTTCACTCCAATGGCATGTGCCATATAGGAGTTATCATCCTGACAAAAAATTGTGTTTTTGTTTACAAAGTGCAATAACTCATATATTAGTGAAGCCAGAGTTATGACACTTTCTCTTATCATGATCTTTCCATGTATGAAGTTTCAATCCAATGGCATGAGCCGTATAGGAGTTATCATCTGGACAAAAAATTGTGAAAAAAATACAAGGGCAATAACTCCATTATTAATGAAGTCAGAGTTATGGACCTTGTGTATGACACTTCCTCTAGTCATGATCTTTCCATATATGAAGTTTCAATCCAATGGCATGAGCCATATAGGAGTTATCGTCCGGACAATAAAAGTGTGTATTTTTTACAAGGGGCAATAACTCCTATATTTGTGAAGCCAGAGTTATGGACCTTGTGCATGACACTTCCTCTCATTATGCTCTTTCTATATATGAAGTTTCAATCAACTGGCATCAGGCATATTGAAGTTATCGTCCGGACAAAAAGTGTTGTTTGTTTTTTTACAAGGGGCAATAACTCCTATATTAGTGAAGCCAGAGTTATGGACCTTGTGCATGACACTTCCTCTTATTATGCTCTTTCCATTTATGAAGTTTCAATCAACTGGCATCAGGCATATTGAAGTTATCGTCCGGACAAAAAGTGTGACGGACAGACGGACAGACGGACAGACAGACAGACAGACGGACGGACGGACGGACGGACGGACGGACAGACGGACTGACAGACAACTCTCACGAAAACAATATGTCTCCCCCATATAAATATGGGGGGGAGACATAAAAATAGATAGACAGAGAGACAAACAAACAAACATGCATACATCCAGAAATAAAGACAGGCAGAAAGACAGATAGACAGAAAGTGACAAAGACAAAAACACAGAAAGAGACAGAGGACTAGAGACCGACAGGCAGAAGACATACAGAGAGAGACATACATACATACATACAGACAGAGACAGACAGACAAACAGACAGATAGATAGATAGACAGACTGACTGACAGACAGGCAGACAGACAGAGACAGACCGAGAGAGGGGGAGAGAAAAAGAGTAAGAAAAGGCAAGACAGAGACAAAAACAAATGCAAAGAGACGCAGAGAGAGACAGACAGAGAAACAGATACAAACATAGACAAACAGAGACAAACATATATACATGCAGAAGACAAAAGGAAATACAGACAGACAGAGAGAGAGGCAAAGACAGAAAAAACACAGAGAGACAGAGAGAGACAGAGGGTTAGAGACCAACTGGTAACAAGAAATACAGAGAGAGAGACCGAGAGAGGGAGAGAGAGAGTGGGACAGAGAGAGAGACAGAGAGAGAAAAGGGGAGAAACGCAAAAAGACGCACAGAGAGGGAGAGCAAGAAAGAGACAGAGACAAAACCAAATGCAAAGTGTCAGAGAAACAGAGAGATAAGGATGAAGAAAAAGACACAAAAATAGACATATAGATAGACAGACAGACATATAAACATGCAGACAGACAGAAATAAAGACAAGCATACGGGCAGAGAGAAAGACATAAACAGAGGGACAGGGAGAAATATTTACAGAAAAAACAGAGAGAGAGAGAAGTAAGAGGAAGAGAGAGACAGGTGTACAGACATACAGACAGACACAGATGCACAGACAGCGACAGTGACACAGATTGAAAGAAAGAGACAGACAGACAGGCAGAAAGACAGACACATAACCAGAAACAGAAACACCGAGATAAAGAGAGACGGGGGAGAGAGGGGGAAGGGGAGAGAAAGAAATAGAGACAGAGAGAGACATATAGACAGAGAACAGGTAGACAGACATACAAACATACAGACAGACAGAGATCGAGAGACAGAGAGATTGAGAGAGAAAGCGAGAGAGAGAGAGAGAGCGAGAGAGCGAGAAAGAGACAGAGACAGAGAGAAAGAGAGACAGACAGACAGAGACAGAGAGGGAGAGTCCGAGACAGAGACGGACAGACAGAGTCAGACGGAGTCAGACAGACAGACAATCCGGCTGACAAAACATTGTTCATAATTTGTGAATGAACAGTTTAAAATTCGAAACACAGACAGAATAATTATACAACCAATTCTTATATTACTTGAGGATCAATAATATTAGCAAGTACGTGATATATCTTTAGTCATTAAGCTAATTAATAATCAAACAATGCGAAAGTATACACACACTAGCAGCCACATCACTAGAACAGGTATATTCAGGGCTAGTGTAACTGGGCAAAAACGACCTACCCAGATCATCAGTGTTCAAGTCCCAAGTGCTATGAGGCGGATGATCTGGGTCATCACAATTGAAAACCTCAGATCTCACATAGTAAATATTAATCTAATGATTAAATATAATGAGGTTATCTGTAAGAGACCTAACATAAACCTTATTAACTTTTAACAGAAAACAAAGTTCATAATTAATCGTTTAGACCGTGACTGTTTCTGTCTGGTCACTCTGGGATGAGAGTAATAACCTCTCGCGTTATGAAAATATCAAAGCCCACACCATGGCCTAGATCAGTTAGAGTTTATTACACGGTATTGAAACATTTTCGAACCCGTCTCAGTTTTTACATGCAAATAAACTGTTTGGCTCTCTTACTAATTTCAGAGCAATAGCATTATAAAGCTTCATTGTCATTTGAAATGTGAAAAGCGACGTAAAACATTTCCGCTGCAGAATGATAAGTTCGAAACTGCCAAATGTGTCCCATTTGCCTTAATTTGAATAGACAGTTCAACCAACATATGGGCGAACATTTTAATTGAAGTAATATATTAGTATTATTTCTGCCAGCATGGGTCACATTTATGCATCACCATAAAACGAACATGCCATTGTAAATTAATAGAATATGGTATCCTTTAGTCCCCTGCTTTCGGTTGTATGATACGAATCTCAGACTATTGGATGCATTTCTATGATTATACTTTGCAAAAACAAATGCACATCTGATATATATGTGAAACAGGAGACCAAAGGTATAAATGTCGTATACAAAGTCTATCAACCGATGAAAATAGGTCTTATGAAATATATTCCTTACTGATTGAGTCATACAATATGTAATGGTAATAACAAACAGTTTGGATCCAACTTAGACACACTCTTAAATCCATTTTGAAGAAACGGGACAGAAATCTGCAATAAGAGGTTATAGCAGACACACTTTTTTCCAGAAAATAATCAGCTGTGTCCCACCACAAACACGGATTGTCATGGTTTGCATACTAAGGGCCAACTAGTAATTACCAAACAGTGTTGTATCTATATGAGACATCTACTTTCTCAGTTACTATCTAGGCTGTTAAGCACTCATATTAGAACAGTCTTGCTGCGTGCTTACTGTTGACAATTAAATGGACTAAAACTTGTGCAAAAACAAACATTTACCCTTCATGTTAAAGGTAAAATACAATTACATGTCAGTTTGTTGATCCATCATAGGCAATTAAATTCAATATACTGAACTAATGTACCCATGGAAGTATTCACTAGATCCAGCTCAGTCATCGGATTGCGAGTTTGATTCCAAGCCAAGTCATACCAAATACGTCTTTTACAAAGCGTATGTACTGTTTGATGTAATTGGGTGTGAATAAAATCTCACCGTATATAGATCAAAACCAGACTTACACATGTGTGTAACCTATACATAAATAGACAGTTCATAATAATCTTCTCAACGGATTCCTCTGATCAAATGTAAAATTTAAAAGTGAAAAACACATACTAATGATAATAATCAAGTTTATGGACCAATCGGACAAAATCGAAATGCTGGATATTTTTGTTAGTTCACATTTGTGCGATTGCGACGGACATGATCGTACAATATCACACCTGTGGCCAATTAACCTTACTAATAGGTAAATCCTTACAATGCTGTACCATTTAGATAATATTCTCCAGAAAGAAGGTAAAATGGCGGAGGTTTTAATTGCTTCTGACATATACAGATAAGAGACTCTCTTTCAAGAAAACATGTACCCATTTTAAGAAATATCTCTCTCTCTCTCTTCAAATAAATTATTATGAACCAGATCACTGATACTGTTCTCAGTGAGTGTTAATCAAGATAAGTTCATACCAAAACTTTTATACCATTTTTGTTAGTATACATGAATGTATCATCATATTGTGAATTTGTGATATTTTATACACTCATTTTATAGCAGACATCATGCAGCACTCGCATTAAACCTGTAACCACAATGCATTTTCTGTTTTCACTTGTAATTGCCTTGAAAAATGTGCTGTCTACATAATCTGACTCTTATCCATTTTATCATTGTTTCCAATTAGAGGGTCAGGCATAACTAACAAGTTTGGCACTATATTTTCTTGTACAGGAATGTATTCTAACAATGCACGCACGCACACACACACGGGCGCATGCACGCACACACACGCGCGCGCACGCACGCATACACATACATGCATAAGCATGCATGCATGCATGTATGTATACATGCATGCATACGTACGTACATGCATACGTACGTACGTTAACATTATGACTGAGAGACGGACGGACAGCCGATGAAGAAGTATTCCCTGCTAATAATAGTGTTGTGTTAGGAATCAGCTAATGTTCAAACAAACATGATGTAAGATTATGTTGAATCAGTAGCTCGTTTCCTTCCAGCACTTGATAGGGGCGGTACGTTTGCTTCCTTACTTAGCGGATATTTCTTTCAGGTTGAATAATTATATTGCCAGTTTGGAGCAACGGCCAGTGCGGTTTGATTTAAATTTAATATACTGTATAATTATAAGCTATTCCGTTATAAGTAATACTTAATCTTGTGCCGTATTGTATAAGGCAGAATTTGCACTTTATTCTTTTGTACTTCTGTCGTTCTAGGTCTTTGCGAGACCTGATTGTGGTTTCTCTAATAAGAAACGTACTTAAGATATATTTGTAAATAATTCTCCACCAAACATTTTGTCGATACTCATTGAATTTGCCATTCTTATATAGAACTCTGATAACGGTCTACCCTTTTGAGTAGTGCGTTGGCTTGAATGTCCAAATAGCCGTTAAATACACACATTGCTCTATTACATCATTATATCACCTTTGATTCGGATAGAGTGTCTAACCTAAGCTTTATTTACCCTGATTTAAATAACTATATGCATTAACCCTTTCGCTGCCAAAATCTGCCGTCTGCTAACTTTGTCGTCTGCTACAATTTTTCATTCTTTTGATTTTCTTCATTTTTGTTTCAAAAACATAGTAACAGTAACAAACAGTTTGGATCCTGATGAGACGCCGAGATACTCGGCGTCTCATCTGGATCCAGACTGTTTGCATAGGTAATCACAGATCCGGCATTGGCAGCGAAAGGATTAACTTGAATTTAAACAATTTTCAGTTTCTTCCTAATCGGTCCAGGTCAAAAATCACGGAGCTAAGATATGTAGCCTGCTGAACAAACTTCCGTCGTTAGAAAATATCGTCTACTCCAGTTTTTAAACTTGATTTATACTTACATTGTTTTTCATAATTATCATAAAATTGTGAAAAGTTTGGATCCTGGTCAGATGTTGAGTAACACTAGGCGTTTCAGCTGGATCTAAAAAAATCGAAATCGTCCGCAGCTGGCAAACTTTCATTAAATAAATAACGATAACCGTCTGAATGTTCGTACTTGTGCATGTCTTATACTTCAATTTTCAAAGAAATCATTACCCGTAGTTTCAATTTCTTTTTCAAATCCTGATTTTCGTACATGTATCTTTGTTCTGACCCGCATTTGCAAACAACTTGGGTCAGAGTAAACGCCAAGTTACTTGGCATCTCATCATGACCATAGCTGGTCGGTAGAGCCAAACTCGCACCTGATCCAAATTTAGGCAGACTTCTTTTTTCCACAGAGACCTAAGGGGATAAGACAGAAATTTACGGTTAATTAAGCCGTTTCTGCATATAAACGCCTTTTCACGCATTTGCAAACAAAGTAGACCCAGCTCATACGGTTCCTATCTGCTCCATTTGCTAATGGAGTTTGATAGATCCATTGCTTTGGTTTAAAAATGGTCACAGCGTTACACCTTCCATACTTCATTATAACAATTCTGTCCACGAATATTCGATATACAGTAAAACCTCTCTAAACCTGGCGTCCAATTTGGTGTATATATCGGTATTGGAGACAGGTGGCAGCTTAATGCATAGTGAAATTAAGCAGCCACCTGCCTAAAAGTATTTAAATTCTTCTCTACTAGAATTCTGGTTTAGAGAGGTTTACTGTATATTGAAAAGTAGACTAAATATGGAACAGGGAAAGGGTTTAGATCTGTTGTAAGCGGTCACTTACTGATGAAACATATTAAACTTCAGGGGACAGCTTATTAATGTGCTTCAAATCCATATGTTCATTATATCTGCCTTACCTTAAGCTACGATACGCATTGAAAATAAAGCAGATTTTGACATTTGACCGCTTAAAAGCGATGGTATTTATTACAGACCCTAATGGGATAAGTTTACTACGTTTATTTACTCTCGCATACTTGTACACGCATACCTCATTCTACAGGCATATATGATAGAGCTGGAACCATTCACTGTATCGTGATACGCTGGACCCTGTTATGGGCGAGCCTATTTACTCACTGACCAATACATCCTTCCATTTTTTCTGAATGATAAGTAAGTATAAACAGGTGTATAGCAGTTCTAATGAAACAACGTTCAGTGTGAAAAGGATAAAAGATCCTGAGATAAAAACTATGAAAATCCTTTGAAATCCATAAAGAAAAATATGTTACTGTAATTAGCAGTCACTTGATAGGCTGTTCTATGTGTTCCTTCCAAGGCAAATGGATACCTGCGGTCAGCCATAAGGTTTCAAAGTCCGAGAAGAGAAGACTCGCTTTATCTAGAGATTGTAATCTAAGCATACCACATTTGCAAATTTGTAACTGACAGAGTCAATAAATCCGTGTCTGTGAGTCTTTGCCGCAAAACTAATGAAAATATTTCACATCATTTTACACGGGATTGCCGTGATATAGATATCCGGGTGTGGTTATAAAGTTCCAAGAAAAATAGAGAAAATATGAGAAATCCCACAAATGTGCGAACAACCGTTTGACCATGGCTTGTGAATCGATATTTTAGATCAAAGGAAGCCAAGTCTGAGATTATATATAACAGAACTAGATTTAACCTTGTGAAGGTAATTTCCGAGATTGTGATTTTGCTCTAGAGGTCAAACGCTGTAGGCACAATTGGTTCACATAACACATGTAAATTAAAGCATTATTATAGCCTTTTAGTATAACACATTTTCAACATATACCTAGCTCCACTGAATATACAGGTAATCCAATCACACGAAATGTATGAATATTATTCACTGAATATAGAATAAAACACACACTTGTAACAGGTTTTATTATGACCTTTGTGCAATTTTAATCCAAATATCGTTTAGGACGATGTCGTTGTCTGTGCAACCGTCGTAATGCAGGCGGAGTTGGCTCAACGGCTGGGTTTCGGACTGCCTTATGACATTGTTCGTACGACGGTACAAATTTAAAGTGAGATGCGTCGCGTGTTATCGTGCGATCATTGTGTTTAGCAGTTATCATTGGCCCTTTTCGATATAGCACTTTCCCGGGCATTGGATGAAAGGGAGTATCCAGTTTATTGTGTTGTCTTTGTTTCACGAGCACACTGTCTCCAAGTTTCAGAATGCATTGCTTAGTTTTTCGACGATTGTCTGCATATTGTTTGTTCTTTGCTTTTGCTCTACTATCTCTCATTCTTATGTACGTGTCCTTTTTGTTTACTCTGAACTGTGGTAGTTTAGTTTTGATTTTTCGGTTAAACAAAATTTCAGCAGGAGACATGCCGGTGCTTGGATGTGGAGTATTTCTGTAATTTAGAAGAAACTTTGAAAGTTCTGTTTTGTAGTTGTATCGTTGCGCGTTTGCAGTTTTGATAGCTTTTGATAATGGTTTCATGAAAGCTTCTACTGTTCCATTAGCCATAGGGTGCAATGGCGTGATTTTTCTATGTCTGAATCCGAATCTAACTGTAAAATCAGCAACCATGTGGCTGTTGAATGGAGCGCCATTATCGCTCTTGATGATGTCGGGAATTCCGAAAATTGAAAGTACAGATTCTAGTCTCTGGATAACATTGCCCGCGGTGATGTTTGTCAATCTTTCAATCACTGGGAATCGGCTGTAGTCATCGATTACGACCATGAAAAAGTCTCCAGACGGAAAAGGACCACAAAAGTCTACTGACAACTCAGCCCATGGTTTCTGTGGTAACGGATTAGATTTGATTGGATCTGGAGTTGAAGTTGGAGATACTGACATACACGGAATACAGCTTTTGCAGATGTCATCTATGAGTCTATCTATGTATGGAAACCAGCAACTTTCGCGCAGTAAAGATTTACACCTTACTGTTCCCTGATGACCTTCGTGTGCTAGGTCAACGACCTGGCGCTGCAGCGATTCTGGAATGCACAGGCGCGTGCCGCGTAATAACGCCTGACTGCCCTCCATGTAAACCACTGATAACCCATAATTCTGATTGTTTTTTCGGGTCAAAGTACGCCATGACAGTGTCACTTATCAGGGCGTTTTTCAACTGACCGAATGCCTTTTTTTGTTCGTCTGTCCATTCAAATACAGTATTGTGGTGTGTGAGACGCCTCAGTGGTTCTGAGATTGTTGAGTAATTGTCGATGAAGCGAGACACATACTTTGTCATACCCAGAAAACTCGGGGTTTTCGGGTTCTCCGTGCTTTTAATGCATTTGACCTTTTCTGGATCGGGGGAAATTCCTGACTCTGAAAACACGTACCCATAGAATTTGATTTTAGTCTTTCCAAATTCACACTTCCTTTGGTTCAGAGTTAGATTTTTTTCATGCAATCTTGTGAGAAGAGTTTTAAGGTTTATATCCTGTTCTTTGCGAGTTGCCCCATGCACAATAATATCGTCACTGATATTAAGTGTTTTGCTCAGTCCTTGAAGTGGCTGACGGATTTCATTTTGAAATATTTCCGGTGCGACACTAACACCGAAATTGAGCCTTTTATAACGCCGGAGTCCGACGTGTGTTGCAAAGACTGTCATGTTTCGCGATTCCTCCGAAAGTTCAAGCTGATGAAAATCGTTGTTCAGATCGACTTTAGAGAATACTGTAGAGCCGTTTAACTCTAATATGATATCATCTATTGTTGGAGTGACGTGTCTTTCTCGTTTCAAGGCTTGATTTGCTTTTCTCATGTCAAGGCAAAGTCTGATTTCATTTGGAGCTTTTGGTTTTGGTGCAACCACTAGGTTCGAAACCCATGGCGTAGGACCCTCGACTTTCTCTATTACATCAAGTTCCTCCAAGCGGTCGAGTTCGAGCTCTAATTTTTCGCGAATGCGAAATGGAATGCGCCTTGGTGGTTGTGTTGTCGGAACTACGGATTCATCAATATGAAATTTGATTTGTCTGTCCTTGAGTTTCCCTAGACCAGTAAAAACCGTTTTGTACTGGTCGCACAAAGTCGCGTAGTTGTCTTCACTTGTTACCGACTTGATGACTGGTATGATCCCGAGCTCTGCGGCTGTCTGATAACTGATGATATTTTCCGGCGATCCCTGGATGATGTGGAAATCTGTTGTCGTGAATTTGGTTTCTGACTCAACTTCGCACAAATATTTGCCTTTTATGGTCAATGGTTTGTTTTGGCCGAAAGCATATGCCTTTGTATCTGTTCGCCTTAATTGATGTGATTTCTTCATTTTTCTGACCACTGCTTCATCTATCACATTTAAGCTACTTCCGGTGTCAACAAGAAAGCTAGCACAGATCCCGTTTACTTTCAAGTCAATTTTTGGCACTTTTCTTGTTAAGACTTTCTTTACAGATTTAATTCCAAATGTCCCATTTGTCTCTTGATTGTTTCCATTTTCACTGTCACTGTCATCTTCTACAATTTCCCGTAAATGTTTTCTTGGACTTGTCCTTAATCTTTTGCGACATTCAGCTATGAAGTGATTTCGTTTGTGACAATAACTGCAACTAGCGCCAATTGCGGGACAGCGTTTTTCGAAAAGACGGAAAGCATTGTTGCTTCATTACGCAGGTGACGATGTATACGACATTTATGGAACATTAAATCTTGGAGGCGACGATTCCAACTATGATGATGTAAAACAGAGCCTCACAGAACATTTTCATCCAAAGAAGAACAAAGAATTCGAGAGATATGACTTTCGAAACATTAGTCAACACCAACATGAATCAATTGATCAATTTGCCACTAGATTACGACAGAAATCGGAAAACTGCGAATTCGCCGACAAAGAAGGAGAAATCAAAAGTCAAATCATCCAAGGCTGCATTTCTCAGAAATTAAGAATGAAGTGTTTGGAAGAAGATAAGTCACTGACTGATTTGTTAACAATGGCACGGACTATGGAGATAGCATCAAAACAAGCGAAAGCAATGGACAAAAGCTTTGACAAAGAAATACCAGTAAACAAAATCGGACACAAATCGAATCAGCCTACACAGAAATATGGACAATTCAACAAAACTGTCCATTCTACTAAACCAAAACTTATCCCATTAGGGTCTGTTATAAATACCATCCCTTTAATGGTCTGATACACAACACATGTAACAATACAAACATTACACTGCTTATCTACCAAAAGTACAGCCAATTACGCACGAATTACTTACCACGATATTATTACACATGGCCCATGATACAAAAGATTAGAAATCTAATGTGCACGAACAACAAAACGATTGTCAGTAATATTTCCAAATATATGTATTTAGCAAACCAAATAAGAAATCAGATACAATAAAAGTAAGAAAATAAATAATAATAAAAACAAACAACTTAAAGTCATTCAGCAAACAAATAAACAAATAAATTGATCAATAACAAGATAAATATTCACACCGGGAACTAGATTTATTTCTAAACACATATTAACCCTTTCCCTGTTTGTTTTGACAAAAACTGATCTGGGTCTACTCTGTTTGTTAATGCGTAAAACACGGTATTTCCATAAAGAAAGGTTTTAGCTTTGATAGAACATGTACATTCAAATCTATATCGTATCAAAAGCAAACAGAGCAGACCCTGATCAGACGGCTCCTATAGGAGCCGTCTGATCTGGGTCTACTCTGTTTGTTAATGCGTAAAGACATTTTTTCTATAAAGAGAATGTTTTGCTTTGACAAAACTGTAGAATCAGATCTATATCATGCCAAAAGCGAAAAGATCAGACCCTGATCAGAAGGCTTCTATAGAAGCCGTTTGATCTGGGTCTACTCTGTTTGCTAATGTTTATATGAGGGGAATAGTTAAAAGACTTTTTGGTCATTTCACACATTTGCCTATCTTCCTCGATCAAGGTATAATTGCATAACTTTATCTCATGGTCATTGATCCTGACTGCACACTGCAGGAACACTCCAGGGAATCAATAATGAGCACATCTGGACACTGTGTATTAGAAGGGGGGGGGGGCACTTATATAAGGAGCTTTGAAATGTCGTTCAGAGAAACGTGGCATATAATGTCAATATGGAACGTTTACATGTATGTCTATGGAATAGTCAGTGTGTGTGCCTTTAGTTAGAGTTTAGGCGCCCTTTACATGTTGTTTATTGTTACATGCAAGTAATCTATCCTAATACTGTGATAAGTATTCTTGATAGTTATTTCAGTTGCATATATAATCGGAATATATTTAATAGTGTCCCCTCTCTTTTTTGCACTTAATTAATGGATGTTAGTCAATCTCCATAATTGTTTCAGATATACTGTTTATAAAGAGAGAGGTGTAATAGATTGAGTTAAGCCGAAATATAGGACACGTACAAATGCTGCGAATGAGTCAGACTAGCGAGTGACATGGAAAACTTAAATTCACTTGAACTACAAACGTCTACTGCTTTATGTATAAACGTTGTAGCAAGTCACAATGGTTAAATATATAACCGAGTTTATCAACACTTAAGGTACACTATGAGCATGGCCAGGTCTACTAGATATGCTGATACGATCTAAAGTTTTGGTAGGAAAGGTGAACTGAAAGTATGTATATTTGTATAACAATCATATATGTACACAATCACGCTGTTTGCGGAATGCTTACATAAACATGTCATGTTAAAAAATGCCCTGGGTAGCAGGTCGGCTTTTTAAACGGTATTGAATGAAAATACGACCACAGGATCCACGAAAATGCATGTTTGCAGTTAATTGTTTTCATTCGTTAGAGAAACATCACAGAAATAAACGAATAAGATATTTTATATCAGCCCTTATCCTGCTAATGTATTTGAAAACAACTTCGATAACGGTGATAGGTCGAGTAACTCGCTGCTTGATATTTGGCTATCAGTTTCTCAAATGATTGAACAAATCAAAACAATGTAAACAATGCAATAGATCTCAGTTTAAGCAGACACCGTTTTCTCAGCAGGATAATAATCAAACAATTCCTACACTAATTAGAAACTTGTCAATTTATCATTCATTTACTGTCCGAACCAATTAGCGTCTGGACAGAACTGACAACTCTCTTTCTGTCTGTCTCTTTGTCTGTCTGTCTGTCTGTTTGTCGTATGTCTGTCTGTCTGCATGTCTGTCTGTTTGTCTGTCTGTTTGTCTGTCTCTGTCTGTCTGTCTGTCTGTCTCTCTCTCTCTCTCTGTGTCTCTGTCTGTCTGTCTGTCTGTATGTCTGCCTCTCTCTATGTCTGCCTCTCTCTCTCTCTCTCTCTCTCTCTCTCCGTGTATATATCGTTCTCTCTGTGTGTCTCTGTCAGTATATCTGTCTCTCTCTCTCTCTCTGTCTCTGTCTGTATGTCTGTCTATGTGTGTTTGTGTATGCGTGCGTGCGTACGTGCGTGCGTGTGTACGTACATACGAACGTACGTACGTACGTACGTACGTATGTATGTATAGTAGATCGTTAAGTTACCCGCGTGTCTTTCTATGCACGAAACAATGCAATCTGTTCCGTGCACAAAAACCGTTTATGTCTTCTTCCACCTGTAATTAGCAGGCCGTTGCAATATGACTGAAATATTGTTTAAGTTACATGTGTGGGATATTGTACGGTCTTATATCAGTTGTTGTATACTAGCGACAAAAAAACCAGTGAAAACAAAAACTTATAAAGGTGCCGATTAATATCGTATATACTTCCAATTTAGCTTCTACAAGAGAAACTTGTAGCTTTGATGATCTGGTCTGGTTAGTAGTCGTTCTGTACCACAACCATACAATTTGTAGAAAATCAAATTTGTCGCTTTTAAGTCCACTGTATCACTTTATTAGCGTCTCGTACCATCACGTTCTTTATGAAGTCATACCAAAATATTACAATATCTTATTACACCCCAATTTGACATGAGACTCAATTAATTTTCAGCGTTTTTATCGGGAGTGCTCATTTCTAGCTATTAAATCGATTGATATCAAGGTTTCGAACATTGGACCTCAAAATCTAGCACTAGAGCTGAAATGCAGAATCGGAAGTGCTAGAAGAAAAACGCGAATACAATCGATAGGGCATGTAAAATGAAGCATATTTGCTGTTGACACTATTTTACTATCTCCTATGGTTCCTCAGCTCAACATTTGAACGGAAATGACCTAAAAAACTTACACCAATCTGTAGACATTGTCTTGACAAATAACTTTGCAATTACTTTATAATTTCATCTTTCGTCTTTAAAGTGTTATGGTGATTTTCATTTTTCAATTTGTTACACAACCCGCTTTCGTACCGAGAGACCGGAAATACATATATATATGTAATATATAAGTTGCTCATTTCTGGTTATTACATAGATTGATATGAAGGTTTATAAACTTAGATATTAAAAACTAGCACTAGAGTGGAAAAGCAGAACCGGAATCCCAGACAAAACGCGAATGCAATATTTTTCCATCTATGGTTCCTCTGTTATACCGGTTCAAAATTTGACCGGAAATGGTTTTCGTCCCCGTTCTCGGCTATTTGGTTACACAACCCGATTTGGTGCCGAGAGACCGGAAATACTGGTCGTGTTGTCCAAATCTTAATGCTATCAAATACAGGCTTGTAGCATATCGTTGGAAAGGATTCAGTACAGAGAGTTTGAAACATTGGTCAAATTGATAACTCAGCTGAATACAAGCGGATCGTGTTCCCTTGTTTGTGCCAGAGACCAATAACTGAGTTTCACCTATAATACGTTACCGGACAGATATGGAATATATATGTAAGAACAAAAGTTGCTCATTTCTGGTCATTCAGTCGATTGATATCAAAGTTTCGAACCTTGGACCTCAAAATCTAGCACTAGAGTGAAAAAGCAGAACCGGAAGCACTAAAAGAAAAAGCTCGAATTCAATCGATAGGGCATGTAAAATGAAGCATATTTGCTGTTGACGCTATTTTTCTATCTCCTATGGTTCCTCTGTTATACCGGTTCAAAATTTGACCGGAAATGGTTTTTGGCCCCGTTCTCGACTATGTTACGCCAGACCCAAGAAAATTTTACATCAATCCGTAGACATTGTCTTGACAAACAACTTTGCAATTTACTTTATATTTCCATCTTTCTTCTTTAAAAAGTTATGACGATTTTCATTTTTCAATTTGGTTACTCAACTCGATGTGTTGCCGAGAGACCGGAAATACCGGTCGCGTTGTCCCAATCTTAATGCTTTCAAATACAGGCTTGTAGCATATCGTTGGAAAGGATTCAGTACAGAGAGTTTGAAACATTGGTCAAATAGATAACTCAGCTGAATACAAGCGGATTGTCTTCCCTTGTTTGTACAAGAGCCCAATAACTAGGTTTCACTTATAATACGTTACCGGACAGATATGGAATATATATGTAAGAACAAATGTTGCTCATTTTTGGTCATTCAATCGATTGATATGAAAGTTTCGAACCTTGGACCTCAAAATCTAGCACTAGAGTGAAAAAGCAGAACCGGAAGTGCTAAAAGAAAAAGCTCGAATTCAATCGATAGGGCATGTAAAATGAAGCATATTTGCTGTTGACACTATATTTCTATCTCCTATGGTTCCTCTGTTATACCGGTTCAAAATTTGACCGGAAATGGTTTTCGGCCCCGTTCTCGACTATGTTACGTCCAGACCTAAATTTTTTTACATAAATCCGTAGACATTGTCTTGACAAACAACTTTGCAATTTACTTTATATTTCCATCTTTCTTCTTTAAAACGTTATGACGATTTTCATTTTTCAATTTGGTTACTCAACCCGATGTGGTGCCGAGAGACCGGAAATACCGGTCGTGTTGTCCAAATCTTAATGCTATCAAATACAGGCTTGTAGCATATCGTTGGAAAGGATTCAGTACAGAGAGTTTGAAAGAGTGGTCAAATTGATAACTCAGCTGAATACAAGCGGATCGTGTTCCATTGTTTGTGCCAGAGACCAATAACCGAGTTTCACCTATAATACGTTACCGGACAGATATGGAATATATATGTAAGAACAAAACTTGCTCATTTCTGGTCATTAAATCGATTGATATCAAAGTTTCGGACCTTGGACCTCAAAATTTAGCACTAGAGTGAAAAAGCAGAACCGGAAGTGCTAAAACAAAAAGCTCGAATTCAATCGATAGGTCATGTAAAATGAAGCATATTTGCTGTTGACACTATTTTTCTATCTCCTATGGTTCCTCTGTTATACCGGTTCAAAATTTGACCGGAAATGGTTTTCGGCCCCGTTCTCGACTATGTTACGTCCAGACCCAAATTTTTTTACATAAATCCGTAGACATTGTCTTGACAAACAACTTTGCAATTTACGTTATATTTCCATCTTTCTTCTTTAAAACGTTATGACGATTTTTATTTTTCAATTTGGTTACTCAACCCGATGTGGTGCCGAGAGACCGGAAATACCGGTCGTGTTGTCCAAATCTTAATGCTATCAAATACAGGCTTGTAGCATATCGTTGGAAAGGATTCAGTACAGAGAGTTTGAAAGAGTGGTCAAATTGATAACTCAGCTGAATACAAGCGGATCGTGTTCCATTGTTTGTGCCAGAGACCAATAACCGAGTTTCACCTATAATACGTTACCGGACAGATATGGAATATATATGTAAGAACAAAACTTGCTCATTTCTGGTCATTAAATCGATTGATATCAAAGTTTCGGACCTTGGACCTCAAAATTTAGCACTAGAGTGAAAAAGCAGAACCGGAAGTGATAAAACAAAAAGCTCGAATTCAATCGATAGGTCATGTAAAATGAAGCATATTTGCTGTTGACACTATTTTTCTATCTCCTATGGTTCCTCTGTTATACCGGTTCAAATTTTGACCGGAAATGGTTTTCGGCCCCGTTCTCGACTATGTTACGTCAGACCCAAAAACATTTTACATAATTCGGTAGACATTGTCTTGACAAACAACTTTGCTTTGTAATTTATATTTCCATCTTTCTTCTCTAACACGTTATGACGATTTTCATTTTTCAATTTGGTTACTCAAACCGGTGTGGTGCCGAGAGACCGGAAATACCGGTCGTATTGTCGCAATATTAATGCTTTCAAATACAGGCTTGTAGCATATCGTTGGAAAGGATTCAGTACAGAGAGTTTGAAACATTGGTCAAATTGATAACTCAGCTGAATACAAGCGGATTGTCTTCCCTTGTTTGTACCAGAGCCCAATAACTGAGTTTCACTTATAATACGTTACCGGACAGATATGGAATATATATGTAAGAACAAAAGTTGCTCATTTCTAGTCATTAAACCGATTGATATCACAGTTTCGAACCTTGGAACTCAAAATCTAGCATTAGAGTGAAAAAGCAGAACCGGAAGTGCTAAAAGAAAAAGCTCGAATTCAATCGATAGGGCATGTAAAATGAAACATATTTGCTGTTAACACTATTTTTCTATCTCCAATGGTTCCTCTGTTATACCGGTTCAAAATTTGACCGGATATGGTTTTCAGCCCCGTTCTGGACTATGTTACGTCAGACCCAAGAAAATTTTACATAAATCGGTAGACATTGTCTTGACAAACAACTTTGCAATTAACTTTATAGTTCCATTTTTCTTCTTTAAAAAGTTATGACGATTTTTATTTTTCAATTTGGTTACTCAACCCGATGTGGTGCCAAGAGACCGGAAATACCGGTCGTGTTGTCCCGATCTTAATACCTTCAAATACCGGCTTGTAGCATATCGTTGGAAAGGATTCAGTACAGAGAGTTTGAAACATTGGTCAAATAGATAACTCAGCTGAATACAAGCGGATTGTCTTCCCTTGTTTGTACCAGAGCCCAATAACTGAGTTTCACTTATAATACGTTACCGGACAGATATGGAATATATATGTAAGAACAAAAGTTGCTCATTTCTAGTCATTAAACCGATTGATATCACAGTTTCGAACCTTGGACCTCAAAATCTAGCATTAGAGTGAAAAAGCAGAACCGGAAGTGCTAAAAGAAAAAGCTCGAATTCAATCGATAGGGCATGTAAAATGAAGCATATTTGCTGTTGACACTATTTTTCTATCTCCAATGGTTCCTCTGTTATACCGGTTCAAAATTTGATTGGAAATGGTTTTCGGCCCCGTTCTCGACTATGTTACGTCAGACCCAAGAAAATTTTACATAAATCGGTAGACATTGTCTTGACAAACAACTTTGGAATTTACATTATATTTCCATCTTTCTTCTTTAAAAAGTTATGACGATTTTCATTTTTCAATTTGGTTACTCAACCCGATGTGGTGCCGAGAGACCGGAAATACCGGTCGTGTTGTCTCGATCTTAATGCCTTCAAATACAGGCTTGTAGCATATCGTTGGAAAGGATTCAGTTCAGAGAGTTTGAAACATTTGCCAAATAGATAACTCAGCTGAATACAAGCGGATTGTCTTCCCTTGTTTGTGCCAGAGCCCAATAACTGAGTTTCACTTATAATACGTTATCGGACAGATATGGAATATATATGTAAGAACAAAAGTTGCTCATTTTTGGTCATTAAATCGATTGATATCACAGTTTCGAACCTTGGACCTCAAAATCTAAGCCTAGAGTGAAAAGACAGAACCGGAAGTGTTAAAGAGAAAAGATTCGAATTCAATCGATAGGGCATGTAAAATGAAGCATATTTGCTGTTGACACGATTTTTCTATCTCCAATGGTTCCTCTGTTATACCGGTTCAAAATCTGAACGGAAATGGTTTTCGGCCCCGTTCTCGACTATGTTACGTCAGACGCAAGAACATTTTACATAAATCCGTAGACATTGTCTTGACAAACAACTTTGCAATTAACTTTATATTTCCATCTTTCTTCTTTAAAAAGATATGAGGATTTTCATTTTTCAATTTGGTTACTCAACCCGATGTGGTGCCAAGAGACCGGAAATACCGGTCGTGTTGTCCCGATCTTAATGCCTTCAAATACAGGCTTGTAGCATATCGTTGGAAAGGATTCAGTACAGAGAGTTTGAAACATTGGTCAAATTGATAACTCAGCTGAATACAAGCGGATTGTGTTCCCTTGTTTGTGCCAGAGATCAATAAGTGAGTTTCACCTATAATACGTTACCGGACAGATATGGAATATATATGTAAGAACAAATGTTGCTCATTTCTGGTCATTCAATCGATTGATATCACAGTTTCGAACCTTGGACCTCAAAATCTGGCACTAGAGTGAAAAAGCAGAACCGGAAGTGATAAAAGAAAAAGCTCGAATTCAATCGATAGGGCATGTAAAAGGAAGCATATTTGCTGTTGACGCTATTTTTCTATCTCCTATGGTTCCTCTGTTATACCGGTTCAAAATTTGACCGGAAAAGGTTTTCGGCCCCGTTCTGGACTATGTTACGTCAGACCCAAGAAAATTTTACATAAATCCGTAGACATTGTCTTGACAAACAACTTTGCAATTTACTTTATATTTCCATCTTTCTTCTTTAAAAAGTTATGACGATTTTCATTTTTCAATTTGGTTACTCTACCCGATGTGGTGCCGAGAGACCGGAAATACCGGTCGTGTTGTCCCGATCTTAATTCCTTCAAATACAGGCTTGTAGCATATCGTTGGAAAGGATTTAGTACAGAGAGATTGAAACATTGGTCAAATAGATAACTCAGCTGAATACATGCGGATTGTCTTCCCTTGTTTGTACAAGAGCCCAATAACTAGGTTTCACTTATAATACGTTACCGGACAGATATGGAATATATATGTAAGAACAAAAGTTGCTCATTTCGGGTCATTCAATCGATTGATATCAAAGTTTCGAACATTGGACCTCAACATCTAGCACTAGAGTGAAAAAGCAGAACCGGAAGTGCTAAAAGAAAAAGCTCGAATTCAATCGATAGAACATGTAATATGACGCATATTTGCTGTTGACACTATTTTTCTATCTCCTATGGTTCATCTGTTATACCGGTTCAAAATTTGACAGGAAATGGTTTTTGGCCCCGTTCTCGACTATGTTACGTCAGACCCAAGAAAATTTTACATAAATCGGTAGACATTGTCTTGACAAACAACTTTGCAATTAACTTTATAGTTCCATTTTTCTTCTTTAAAAAGTTATGACGATTTTTATTTTTCAATTTGGTTACTCAACCCGATGTGGTGCCAAGAGACCGGAAATACCGGTCGTGTTGTCCCGATCTTAATACCTTCAAATACCGGCTTGTAGCATATCGTTGGAAAGGATTCAGTACAGAGAGTTTGAAACATTGGTCAAATAGATAACTCAGCTGAATACAAGCGGATTGTCTTCCCTTGTTTGTACCAGAGCCCAATAACTGAGTTTCACTTATAATACGTTACCGGACAGATATGGAATATATATGTAAGAACAAAAGTTGCTCATTTCTAGTCATTAAACCGATTGATATCACAGTTTCGAACCTTGGACCTCAAAATCTAGCATTAGAGTGAAAAAGCAGAACCGGAAGTGCTAAAAGAAAAAGCTCGAATTCAATCGATAGGGCATGTAAAATGAAGCATATTTGCTGTTGACACTATTTTTCTATCTCCAATGGTTCCTCTGTTATACCGGTTCAAAATTTGATTGGAAATGGTTTTCGGCCCCGTTCTTGACTATGTTACGTCAGACCCAAGAAAATTTTACATAAATCGGTAGACATTGTCTTGACAAACAACTTTGGAATTTACATTATATTTCCATCTTTCTTCTTTAAAAAGTTATGACGATTTTCATTTTTCAATTTGGTTACTCAACCCGATGTGGTGCCGAGAGACCGGAAATACCGGTCGTGTTGTCTCGATCTTAATGCCTTCAAATACAGGCTTGTAGCATATCGTTGGAAAGGATTCAGTTCAGAGAGTTTGAAACATTTGCCAAATAGATAACTCAGCTGAATACCAGCGGATTGTCTTCCCTTGTTTGTGCCAGAGCCCAATAACTGAGTTTCACTTATAATACGTTATCGGACAGATATGGAATATATATGTAAGAACAAAAGTTGCTCATTTTTGGTCATTAAATCGATTGATATCACAGTTTCGAACCTTGGACCTCAAAATCTAAGCCTAGAGTGAAAAGACAGAACCGGAAGTGTTAAAGAGAAAAGATTCGAATTCAATCGATAGGGCATGTAAAATGAAGCATATTTGCTGTTGACACGATTTTTCTATCTCCAATGGTTCCTCTGTTATACCGGTTCAAAATCTGAACGGAAATGGTTTTCGGCCCCGTTCTCGACTATGTTACGTCAGACGCAAGAACATTTTACATAAATCCGTAGACATTGTCTTGACAAACAACTTTGCAATTAACTTTATAGTTCCATCTTTCTTCTTTAAAAAGATATGAGGATTTTCATTTTTCAATTTGGTTACTCAACCCGATGTGGTGCCAAGAGACCGGAAATACCGGTCGTGTTGTCCCGATCTTAATGCCTTCAAATACAGGCTTGTAGCATATCGTTGGAAAGGATTCAGTACAGAGAGTTTGAAACATTGGTCAAATTGATAACTCAGCTGAATACAAGCGGATTGTGTTCCCTTGTTTGTGCCAGAGATCAATAAGTGAGTTTCACCTATAATACGTTACCGGACAGATATGGAATATATATGTAAGAACAAATGTTGCTCATTTCTGGTCATTCAATCGATTGATATCACAGTTTCGAACCTTGGACCTCAAAATCTGGCACTAGAGTGAAAAAGCAGAACCGGAAGTGATAAAAGAAAAAGCTCGAATTCAATCGATAGGGCATGTAAAAGGAAGCATATTTGCTGTTGACGCTATTTTTCTATCTCCTATGGTTCCTCTGTTATACCGGTTCAAAATTTGACCGGAAAAGGTTTTCGGCCCCGTTCTGGACTATGTTACGTCAGACCCAAGAAAATTTTACATAAATCCGTAGACATTGTCTTGACAAACAACTTTGCAATTTACTTTATATTTCCATCTTTCTTCTTTAAAAAGTTATGACGATTTTCATTTTTCAATTTGGTTACTCTACCCGATGTGGTGCCGAGAGACCGGAAATACCGGTCGTGTTGTCCCGATCTTAATTCCTTCAAATACAGGCTTGTAGCATATCGTTGGAAAGGATTTAGTACAGAGAGATTGAAACATTGGTCAAATAGATAACTCAGCTGAATACATGCGGATTGTCTTCCCTTGTTTGTACAAGAGCCCAATAACTAGGTTTCACTTATAATACGTTACCGGACAGATATGGAATATATATGTAAGAACAAAAGTTGCTCATTTCGGGTCATTCAATCGATTGATATCAAAGTTTCGAACATTGGACCTCAACATCTAGCACTAGAGTGAAAAAGCAGAACCGGAAGTGCTCAAAGAAAAAACTCGAATTCAATCGATAGAACATGTAATATGACGCATATTTGCTGTTGACACGATTTTTCTATCTCCTATGGTTCCTCTGTTATACCGGTTCAAAATTTGACCGGAAATGGTTTTCGGCCCCGTTCTCGACTATGTTACGTCAGACCCAAGAAAATTTTACATAAATCCGTAGACATTGTCTTGACAAACAACTTTGCAATTTACATTCTATTTCCATCTTTCTTCTTTAAAAAGTTATGAAGATTTTTATTTTTCAATTTGGTTACTCAACCCAATGTGGTGCCGAGAGACCGGAAATACCGGTCGTATTGTCTCGATCTTAATGCCTTCAAATACAGGCTTGTAGCATATCGTTGGAAAGGATTCAGTACAGAGAGTTTGAAACATTTGCCAAATAGAAAACTCAGCTGAATACAAGCGGATTGTCTTCCCTTGTTTAAACTAGAGCCCAATAACTGAGTTTCACTTATAATACGTTACCGGACAGATATGGAATATATATGTAAGAACAAAAGTTACTCATTTTTGGACATTAAATCGATTGATATCACAGTTTCGAACCTTGGACCTCAAAATCTAGCACTGGAGTGAAAAATAGAACCGGAAGTGCTAAAGGGAAAAGATCGAATTCAATCGATAGGGCATGTAAAATGAAGCATATTTGCTGTTGACACTATTTTTCTATCTCCTATGGTTCCTCTGTTATACCGGTTCAAAATTTGACAGGAAATGGTTTTTGGCCCCGTTCTCGACAATGTTACGTCCTGACCCAAGAATATTTTACATAAATCCGTAGACATTGTCTTGACAAACAACTTTGCAATT
This sequence comes from Azorinus chamasolen, assembly GCA_963576725.1. Classification (NCBI taxonomy): domain Eukaryota; kingdom Metazoa; phylum Mollusca; class Bivalvia; order Cardiida; family Solecurtidae; genus Azorinus; species Azorinus chamasolen. Next base: position 23,246,773 of record OY755240.1, read on the forward strand.
TACATTATATTTCCATCTTTCTTCTTTAAAAAGTTATGACGATTTTCATTTTTCAATTCGGTTACTCAACCCGATGTGGTGCCGAGAGACCGGAAATACCGGTTGTGTTATCCCGATCTTAATGCCTTCAAATACAGGCTTGTAGCATATCGTTGGAAAGGATTCAGTACAGAGAGTTTGAAACATTGGTCAAATTGATAACTCAGCTGAATACAAGCGGATTGTCTTCCCTTGTTTGTACCAGAGCCCAATAACTGAGTTTCACTTATAATACGTTACCGGACAGATATGGAATATATATGTAAGAACAAAAGTTGCTCATTTCTAGTCATTAAACCGATTGATATCACAGTTTCGAACCTTGGAACTCAAAATCTAGCATTAGAGTGAAAAAGCAGAACCGGAAGTGCTAAAAGAAAAAGCTCGAATTCAATCGATAGGGCATGTAAAATGAAACATATTTGCTGTTGACACTATTTTTCTATCTCCAATGGTTCCTCTGTTATACCGGTTCAAAATTTGACCGGATATGGTTTTCAGCCCCGTTCTGGACTATGTTACGTCAGACCCAAGAAAATTTTACATAAATCGGTAGACATTGTCTTGACAAACAACTTTGCAATTAACTTTATAGTTCCATTTTTCTTCTTTAAAAAGTTATGACGATTTTTATTTTTCAATTTGGTTACTCAACCCGATGTGGTGCCAAGAGACCGGAAATACCGGTCGTGTTGTCCCGATCTTAATACCTTCAAATACCGGCTTGTAGCATATCGTTGGAAAGGATTCAGTACAGAGAGTTTGAAACATTGGTCAAATAGATAACTCAGCTGAATACAAGCGGATTGTCTTCCCTTGTTTGTACCAGAGCCCAATAACTGAGTTTCACTTATAATACGTTACCGGACAGATATGGAATATATATGTAAGAACAAAAGTTGCTCATTTCTAGTCATTAAACCGATTGATATCACAGTTTCGAACCTTGGACCTCAAAATCTAGCATTAGAGTGAAAAAGCAGAACCGGAAGTGCTAAAAGAAAAAGCTCGAATTCAATCGATAGGGCATGTAAAATGAAGCATATTTGCTGTTGACACTATTTTTCTATCTCCTATGGTTCCTCTGTTATACCGGTTCAAAATTTGACAGGAAATGGTTTTTGGCCCCGTTCTCGACTATGTTACGTCCAGACCCAAGAACATTTTACATAAATCTGTAGACATTGTCTTGACGAACAACTTTGCGATTTACATTATATTTCCATCTTTCTTCTTTAAAAAGTTATGACGATTTTCATTTTTCAATTTGGTTACTCAACCCGATGTGGTGCCGAGAGACCGGAAATACCGCGTGTTGTCCCGATCTTAATGCCTTCAAATACAGGCTTGTAGCATATCGTTGGAAAGGATTCAGTACAGAGAGTTTGAAACATTGGTCAAATTGATAACTCAGCTGAATACAAGCGGATTGTGTTCCCTTGTTTGTGCCAGAGTCCAATAACTGAGTTTCACCTATAATACGTTACCGGACAGATATGGAATATATATGTAAGAACAAAAGTTGCTCATTTCTGGTCATTAAATCGATTGATATCACAGTTTCGAACCTTGGAACTCAAAATCTAGCACTAGAGTGAAAAAGCAGAACCGGAAGTGCTAAAAGAAAAAGCTCGAATTCAATCGATAGGGCATGTAAAATGAAGCATATTTGCTGTTGACACTATTTTTCTATCTCCAATGGTTCCTCTGTTATACCGGTTCAAAATTTGACCGGAAATGGTTTTCAGCCCCGTTCTGGACTATGTTACGTCAGACCCAAGAAAATTTTACATAAATCGGTAGACATTGTCTTGACAAACAACTTTGCAATTAACTTTATATTTCCATCTTTCTTCTTTAAAAAGTTATGACGATTTTCATTTTTCAATTTCGTTACTCAACCCAATGTGGTGCCAAGAGACCGGAAATACCGGTCGTGTTGTCCCGATCTTAATGCCTTCAAATACAGGCTTGTAGCATATCGTTGGAAAGGATTCAGTACAGAGAGTTTGAAACATTGGCCAAATAGATAACTCAGCTGAATACAAGCGGATTGTCTTCCCTTGTTTGTACCAGAGCCCAATAACTGAGTTTCACTTATAATACGTTACCGGACAGATATGGAATATATATGTATGAACAAAAGTTGCTCATTTCTGGTCATTCAATCGATTGATATCAAAATTTCTGACCTTGGACCTCAAAATCTAGCACTAGAGTGAAAAAGCAGAACCGGAAGTGCTAAAAGAAAAAGCTCGAATTCAATCGATAGGGCATGTAAAATGAAGCATCTTTGCTCTTGACACTATATTTCTATCTCCTATGGTTCCTCTGTTATGCCAGTTCAAAATTTGACCGGAAATGGTTGTCGGTCGCGTTCTCGACTATGTTACTTCAGACCGAAATTATTTTTACATAAATCGGTAGACATTGTCTTGACAAACAACTTTGCAATTTACATTATATTTCCATCTTTCTTCTTTAAAACGTTATGACGATTTTCATTTTTCAATTTGGTTACTCTACCCGATGTGGTGCCGAGAGACCGGAAATACCGGTCGCGTTGTCCCGATTTTAATGCTTTCAAATACATGCTTGTAGCATATCGTTGGAAAGGATTTAGTACAGAGAGTTTGACACATTGGTCAAATTGATAACTCAGCTGAATACAAGCGGATTGTGTTCCCTTGTTTGTGCCAGAGCCCAATAACTGAGTTTCACCAATAATACATTACCGGACAGATATGGAATATATATGTAAGAACAAAAGTTGCTCATTTCTTGTCATTAAATCGATTGATGTCACAGTTTCTAACCTTGGACCTCAAAATCTAGCACTAGAGTGAAAAAGCAGAACCGGAAGTGCTAAAAGAAAAAGATCGAATTCAATCGATAGGGTAAGTAAAATGAAGCATATTTGCTGTTGACACTATTTATCTATATCTCCTTTGGTTTCTCTGTTATACCGGTTCAAAATTTGACCGGAAATAGTTTTCGGCCCCGTTCTCGACTATGTTACGTCAGACCCAAGAAATCTTTACATAAATCTGTAGACATTGTCTTGACAAACAACTTTGCAATTTACTTTATATTTCCATCTTTCTTCTTTAAAAAGTTATGACGATTTTCATTTTTCAATTTGGTTACTCAACCCGATGTGGTGCCAAGAGACCGGAAATACCGGTTGTGTTGTCCCGATCTTAATGCTTTCAAATACAGGCTTGTAGCATATCGTTGGAAAGGATTCAGTACAGAGAGTTTGAAACATTGGTCAAATAGATAACTCAGCTGAATACAAGCGGATTGTCTTCCCTTGTTTGTACAATAGCCCAATAACTAGGTTTCACTTATAATACGTTACCGGACAGATATGGAATATATATGTAAGAACAAAAGTTGCTCATTTCTGGTCATTAAATCGATTGATATCAAAGTATCGAACCTTGGACCTCAACATCTAGCACTAGAGTGAAAAAGCAGAACCGGATGTGCTAAAAGAAAACGCTCGAATTCAATCGATAGGACATGTTTTATGACGCATATTTGCTGTTGACACTATTTTTCTATCTCCTACGGTTCCTCTGTTATACCGGTTCAAAATTTGACCGGAAAAGGTTTTTGGCCCCGTTCTCGACTATGTTACGTCAGACCCAAGAAAATTTTACATCAATCCGTAGACATTGTCTTGACAAACAACTTTGCAGTTTACTTTATATTTCCATCTTTCTTCTTTAAAAAGTCATGACGATTTTCATTTTTCAATTTCGTTACTCAAACCGATGTGGTGCCGAGAGACCGGAAATACCGGTCGTGTTGTCCCGATTTTATTGCTTTCAAATACAGGATTGTAGCATATCGTTGGAAAGGATTCAGTACAGAGAGTTTGAAACATTGGTCAAATAGATAACTCAGCTGAATACAAGCGGATTGTCTTCCCTTGTTAGTACCAGAGCCCAATAACTGAGTTTCACTTATAATACGTTACCGGACAGATATGGAATATATATGTAAGAACAAAAGTTGTTCATTTCTGGTCATTCAATCGATTGATATCAAAGTTTCGAACCTTGGACCTCAAAATCTAGCACTAGAGTGAAAAAGCTGAACCGGAAGCACTAAAAGAAAAAGATCGAATTCAATCGATAGGGCATGTAAAATGAAGCATATTTGCTGTTGACACTATTTTTCTATCTCCTATGGTTCCTCTGTTATACGGGTTCAAAATTTGACCGGAAATGGATTTCGGCCCCGTTCTGGACTATGTAACGTCAGACCCAAGAAAAATTTACATCAATCCGTAGACATTGTCTTGACAAACAACTTTGCAATTTACTTTATATTTCCATCTTTCTTCTTTAAAAAGTTATGACGATTTTTATTTTTCAATTTGGTTACTCAACTCGATGTGGTGCCGAGAGACCGGAATACCGGTTGTGTTGTCCCAATCTTAATGCTTTCAAATACAGGCTTGTAGCATATCGTTGGAAAGGATTCAGTACAGAGAGTTTGAAACATTGGTCAAATAGATAACTCAGCTGAACACAAGCGGATTGTCTTCCCTTGTTTGTACCAGAGTCCAATAACTGAGTTTCACCTATAATACGTTACCGGACAGATATGGAATATATATGTAAGAACAAAAGTTGCTCATTTCTGGTCATTAAATCGATTGATATCACAGTTTCGAACCTTTGACCTCAAAATCTAGCACTAGAGTGAAAAAGCAGAACCGGAAGTGCTAGAAGATAAAGCTCGAATGCAATCGATAGGGCATGTAAAATGAAGCATATTTGCTGTTGACATTATTTTTCTATCTCCTATGGTTCCTCTGTTATACCGGTTCATAATTTGACCGGAAATAGTTTTCGGCCCCGTTCTCGGCTGTGTTACGTCAGACCGCATAACATTTTAAATAAATCGGTAGATATTGTCTTGGAAAACAACTTTGCAATTTACATTATATTTCCATCTTTCTTCTTTAAAATGTTATGGCGATTTTCATTCTTTAATTTGGTTACACAGCCGGATTTGGTGCCGAGAGAACGGAAATACCGGTCGTGTTGTCCCGATCTTAATGCTTTCAAATACAGGCTTGTAGCATATCGTTGGAAAGGATTCAGTACAGAGTTTGAAACATTGATCAAATTGATTACTCGGCTGAATACAAGCGGATTGTGTTCCCCTGTTTGTGCCAGAGCCCAATAACTGAGTTTTACTTATAATACGTTACCGGACAGATATGGAATATATATATAAGAACAAAGGTTGCTCATTTCTGGTCATTAAATCGATTGATATCAAAGTTTCGAACCTTGGTCCTCAAAATCTAGCACTAGAGTGAAAAAGCAGAACCGGAAGTGCTAGAAGAAAAACCGCGAATGCAATCGATAGGACATGTAAAATGAAGCATATTTGCTGTTGACCCTATTTTCTATCTTCTATAGGTCCTCTGTTATACGGTTTCAAAATTTGACCGGAAATGGTTTTCGGCCCCGTTTTCGGCTATGTTACCTCAGATCCCAGAAAAATTTATATCAATCGGTAGACATTGTCTTGACAAATTTACTTAATATTTCCATCTTTCTTCTTTAAAAGATTATGACGATTTTCATTTGTTTATATTTTTGCACAACCCGCTTTCGTACACTTGCACGCACGCAAAGACAACCAACGTACACTATCTCTTTCTGTATTCATCCCTTTTTCCTCATTTCTCTTTCGCTTTATCTTTCTGAGTTTGTCACTCTTCCACTCTCACTCCATCCAATAGTCTGTAAGAAGTTTATGAAATCAAACACAAAAGCATAAATTCAAGGCACGCAGTGAATCATATCATATTAATAGGTTCTACATGTATATTTATCCTCATATACATTGAAGAGTACGTACACAAGAAAAATGCGCCATTATGTTGTTTGGTCAAATAATGCAACATAAAATTCATCAAATGTTCATTTGTCAAAATACAAGACAAACGTCAAACGGGTTCCTAATTTAAAGAAAAATAATTAAAAAATTAATTTGGTCCGAATACTGCGGAGTGTATCGTATCTTGAAACTAGCGGTACATGGACATCATTCTGTAAGACCTGCACCATACTACTATGCCTAATTGGGATTTCGCTAATTTTGGCAATATCTTAGCAATGGGTACTTAAAGTATGCACACATGTTCAAACATCGACATAAAACAAATGGGGACGCCCCTGTACATATCAAAGCTTATATGAATACATTGTTCAACGAAACCTGTCAATTTATATACATATTAGTTAATTAAACTAAACATCTGTTAAAATCGTGAGATACGTGGTATTGTATAGCATAGTATGCATATTTATTGTTTATTTACTCTTTCTGTCTTTTTTAGTATCTGCGTCATGATTTTTGAAGTATTTACACAATATAATAATTATGCGACTTGTCGAAGGGAGATAATCCGACTAAAACATGGATGGCAAATGTCAGCATTTGGTCTCGAGATCCGACACTGGACTTTGCATGGCATCACCCATAATGTGCAAATTTATAATTGAAAATATATTTGTCTATATCTAATAGTTAAAATACTACGGCTAAAGTCAAATGTTTCAGGAAAAATCTATTTTTGACATGAAGCTTCGACCTGACTTTTCACAAGGTGATATCATTATCAGTAGATTTCCTTGACACATAATGATCAACCTCACAGTCATAAATGCCGATTCTAGGTAATAAAATCTGATGTATTGATGGAGCAGCCAACTAATCGACAGGCTGAATAAACTCGGTCATAAAGACGACCATACCATAACTATACAGTATTACCCTGTATACACAAATTTGTGAATAACAATGACATAACGTATTTACTAATAATACAAGTGGTAATCCTTTTTAGTCTATCGAACGACAAATGGCTAAGCAAATTTCTTATGAACAACGGGTTGAAATGTGAAAAACTTTAAAAAAAAAAAATGCCTCCGTCTTTTTAAAGTGTGACATAAAACAACCGTAAATAGCTATGGGACAATCTGTTTTATCCACACCTCCAATGCAGAATGATAAATAGCAAAATTTATCATCAATTAACTTAATATATTTATTTTCTATAATCACCAGATGATTGTTTTATCAATTATTTTACATAAACGTAGGTCTAAGAAACATAGTAAAACATATAAACGCAAAGCATCGCCTTATACTAATTCCGTTTTAGGCTTAGGATTATTCATAGGGGAAAATGCATAACTCATGCTTAACATGGATCCAAACTGTTGCTAATGTTATCACATAGATTCGCCTATGATAAAAACCATTACCAACAATAAAATTTGAAAGCAACAGAAACCAATCATGAAATGATGCCAAGAAAAGAATCACATAATCAACCGGGAAATGGGACTAAGCCACGAAAACAGTTGCTGTGTACCTAGCCTTGAATTCCTCCATTGACCTTAAGATATGACAGTAAATTTAGCAATGCAGCAATACGAGGGTGCTACGTCATGAGTGTAATATTTGTTAGATCCAATATTTAAAGCAGGATACATACAAGTGTATACCATTCTAATGTGTACAGTCTTAACAGTTAATATAGACTGAAGCTGTGGGCGACTGGCGCGGGAATTACTGTAAAACCCCTCTTATGCGACCACCAAAAAGGAGCATAATTCACCGTGACAAAGACAGGTGGTAGCTTAATGCAGGACAAAGGTTATGCAGAAAGCTCCTATAGGAGCTTTTGTCCTGCATTAAGCAACCACCTGCTTATGGAGCCAGCCATGTTTTTTCATTAAGTGGTCGCATTATAGGGGTTTTACTGTATAGCCATAAACAAGGATCAGAATGCATAGACTAGCCTTAAGTGGTTTAACATATTATTACAACTCCCTTCTTTTCGAAATAGGTTAACAGTTATCAAAGTTGAAGTAATTTAAACAATTGCCAAGGGTCAATGTCTGTAAAAATAACAAATGTTTAAAGAACTCCAGGTACTATAATTATACTAGTTGTGCAGTGGTATTTTCAGCTTAAACCATTCCCTCATATAGACATGAGTGAGTGAGTGAGTTGGGTTTTACGGCACTGCGACACAGAATAGGTCATATAGCGCCGATGAATGATGAGATGACATGATGATGAGGGATATCAGGAAGATGATTTCGGCTAATCTCATTCGTTGCAAAGCATCGCATGGGATCAAAACCACCCACCTGCCTTCCTTTTAGTTCTTGTCAGCGGGGATAATCTCTGTCAAATAAACAAAAACATCCCCTTTGACAATTAAGCCCCAGAACCACGGCAAGGTAGGAAGGTCTCTGGGGTCGTATAGACGTGTTTTCACACATTTGCAAACAGAGTAGACCTAGATCAGATGACGCTTATAGGAGCCGTTTGATTAGGGTCTGTTATATTTGCTAATGGAATTTATAAGATCTGTTTGTTTACTTTCTAAATAGCTACAATGTTCCACTTTCTATATTCCATTATTACTATTTTATCCATGAATATTCAGTAGGTATTGAACTTTTGAATAAACATAGCACAGGGAAAGGGTTAAGCTGTAGTTGATGTGCTGTAACTACAATTACTACAACTGTTAATGCTGCCCACTAAACTGGGCCTTAACCCATTCCCTGTTCTATATTTAGTCCAAATTCCAATACTTACTGAATATTCATTAAAAATAGTTATAAAGAAATATGGAAGGTGCAACATTGTAGCCATTTTGGAAAGCAAAGAAACAGATCTATCCAATTATATTAGCAAACAGAGCAGACCCTGATCAGATGGCTCCTGTAGGAGCCGTGTGATCTGGGTCTACTCTGTTCGCAAATGCGCGCAAACACGTTTATATGAGGTAAAGGGTTAAGCAGTTATTGAAATAAAAGTTCAAAGTTCAAAGAATAATTAATATGTTGATAAACATGCGCACTCTCATTCACTTCACCCATTAATTACCCATACAGCGGCAATGTAGCTTTGCACTACTTGACCTTGTTATCGTGGGCTGATTGGTTTTGACAGTAGAGCTGTGCAAACTAGCCTGTAATTGTAGGCCCTTGTGTAAGCGCATTTTTACGCATCTGCAGACAGAGTAGACCCAGACGAGACGGCTCGTAAAGGAGCCGTCTGATCAAGGTCTGATCTATTTTGTCATGGTGTAATATAGATCTGATTCTACAGCTACTGCCAGAACGAAAATGTTATGTGTTCATATGTCATCAAAAAAATAATCTTATTAATGTTCATGACGTCATAATTTCCAAAATGAGTATTCATCAGGGAAATGGTTAAATGTCGATTGCTGCATCTGTATGTTGAATCGTCATTAGTGAGAGCCAGATTAATAATAATCAACGAAATGACATCTGATTGTGCACAGCATCTTGATTCCCCGCCTTCCCTTTTAAAAGTAGATCTAAACCAGGTACAAAGCCGATTATTAGTAATAAAACTAGAACGAACTATTAACCGGAAAACCAGTAACCGATTCAGTCAAGAAAGCCGTGAAGTTGGATGTTATATAGATAGACAGATGGATGGATGGAATGATGGATGGATAGATGGATGCATGGATGGACGGATAGATAGATAGATAATTGAATTTATCGATGAACAGATAGGTCTAGAGAATTAGGTAGGTAGGTATTGAGCTAGATAGAAAGATAAGATATATAGATAGATAGATAGAAAGATAGGTAGATAGATAGATAGATAGATAGATAGATAGATAGATAGATAGATAGATAGATAGATAGATAGATAGATAGATAGATAATTTATTCGGTACAAAGGCCTTGTGCCCAACAGTACAGGATAGCAATACATACACATAAATGCAGTTTAGAATTGTAAAAAAAAGTAAAGTACCTAGTTATAGTCTACTTTCAGTCCGAATGACCGCTCAGCCGACTGTACATTTACTCCCCTGGTCATTGAGTCATTGGCCTACAATATTGAGCACTGCTAACATATGGCGCAGTCATGCAGCCGCAGTACCGGCGAGTGACCCCCACAGGTACCCATTTTAACCCCTGGGTGGAGAGGATGTGCGGGTGGGAGACACGGAAAAGCGTCTCTGAAATTTCCGGGTGGGACCGGGATTTGAACCCCGGACCTCCGGACTGATAGTCAAGCGCGTTACCACTAGACTATCGCCACCTACAAACAGTAAATTAAATGTCGTCAACAGTAAATTAAATGGAATTAAAACATTAATTTAAAATCAAACAAAAAATATACGAGTCTGAGCATACTGTTAGAGGAAAATGATAACAGAAATGGAAACGGAAATATAATAAAGAACATGTCAACATTGACCGCATGTTTCAATGAAAAAGTAAAGGAGTTAACCCTATATAATAACAACCACGAACTCGAGCGAATCAGTGAGTTACAGTTAGTGTACGTGCGTAAAAATGTAGCTCCCATGACAAACTGAGAGAGGAAAACATTCAACAAATCACATAAAAATTATTTCGGTTCTACATTTCAAGCATACTGTCTTTAACACGTTTTGAGTGTCTGTTTTCATGAGATTTACAAACTTAGGTATGTTTGGGTGACGCCAAAAGTATGGTTTTATGTACAATTTTCTTAGATCGTTGTATATAGAACATTCCAACAAAAAATGAAATTCGTCTTCCAGAACATTACACACATGACACTTCTCATATCTAGGAATTTTCTGAGGTTTGTATCAGCGGCCTGTTTATACTTCTAACCTATGAGACTACAGACGAAGTCTAGTTAAATCTTGTCTAAATGTTTCAATCTTTACTGTCTCTAAGTATAGTTTGAATCCAAAATCAAAGAACAATTTATAACTACATGTATCTGCACGAGAAAATATATTAATTTCGGCACTCCAGTTTTGAATGAATTTATAAGTCAGTCTTTGCTTACATTGCATAATAAAGCATTCAATATTACCTACACATTGATCTAACCATGCATACCTTAGTCCCAGCGATTCTAGTAGGACTATTACTTTCGACGCCCAAGAAACTTTATTAGGGTAGGTCTGCATATCTTCTTTTGTGTCTTTTGTCGTACTCCTAGAATTTGTTTGCAATATTTTTAATGAATTCGCTCTGTCTTGTTATCTCTGCTAAATCCCCAAACTTCACAGCTGTATTTAAGAATAGGTAATATAAGTTTATCAAATAGATCCAGTATATGTTTAATAGAGATATTTGTAAATGTGCGTAGATATGATTGTAGCTTGTAAATTGTATTTGCAGCTTGGCCACTAAGAGCCGATTGTGTCTCTTTAAATGACCCACCGGTTGTGAAAATTACACCTTGGTAATTTAATTTGTTCACAATTTCAATATTTTTACTATCAAAAGTAAACTTAAATTTTGAAGAGTTTGAAAACCCTTTTTGGAATATCATAATCTTTGTTTTTTCGGTGTTTACTTTGAGCTTCCATCTCTCACAGTATTCGTGTAAAATGTCTAGGTCAGATTGATATTTAACCTTAGATCTAAGATTCCAGAATACTGATTGAATTATGTTAATTATCCATATAATATATATGTTCTGCGCATTATCGGAATATGGACAATTCTAGAATTGCCCTGCGCGTTTTAGGAATTCCAATAATGGCGGACACTATTGGAATTCCTAAAACGCGCAGGGCGATTCTAGAATGGTCTGTGCGCGTTTTTGGAATAGTGGACAGAGTTGGAATTCTCCATTTACATACATTTATAGATTTTTAATCATAATCTATTTTATTCATCACCTATATAAATTGTACTGTACGACTTTATGATAGATTCCAGTAGAATACTGAAATCCTAATGTAAACTCGTCGCAGAAGATCCATGAAATTGACAAAACAATGGTTGTTAGTATATTCTTTAATCTCGTGTTTATTAGAAATCATTATCAACTGCATTTAAGTCATGCCGATTGATATGTGAAACATTGTTTCACACAATTAACACCGCCTTTAGTAAAATTAAAGTGTACCCGCATCCAACTGTTTTTCTCGTCAAACAATAGTAGATTAAAAAACAATGAATACCACAAATAATAAGGTAATAATGACCACAAAACAAACATATTTTAGAAGAACAAAGACTCAAGTGTACCCGCATCAAATTCTCTTTTTTCTCACCGAACAATGGTAGATCATAACAACGATGCTAATCATAGAGCCTAATGTAATTTTGCTTTGCGCGATTCTAGAATCGCGCAGGGCAATTCTGGAATGGTCCGCCATTATTGGAATTCCTAAAACGCGCAGGGCAATTCTAGAATTGTCCGTATTCCAATAATGCGCAGAACATATCTATAAATACTCCATATTTCAAAGGTTTGTACCAAGGCACGTCCCTGACTACGAAATCGACTACGAAGTTTTTGTTATCATTTAAAAGATGGGTTTATCAAGCCATGGAGTACCAAAATAATGTCAACTGTACACATGTTTTTCCAAAATCCGGCTTGAGCTTGAATGTAAACCTGGTAACTTTCAGCCAAGTTATTTAGTCTTGTGTTAAGAATTTTTGTAAAAAGTTTACCCTGAGTGCTTCGTAAAGTGATGTCACGGTAATTTTCAGTGTCGTTCACGTCTCCCTTTTTGTATAGCGGAATAATATAACCCTATGACCACTTTTCTGGATAGGATCCATTATCAAAGATAACATTAAACAATTTGAATAGATATGCAATCAACGAGTCTATGCCATGCTTAAACAATCATTTAATATGTGATTAGGATCACCGGTACTACAATTATTTACATACTTTACTGATCTCCCCCTTAGTTATACAAATATTTAATTCATAAAATATTTCTTGAAGTTTTCCATCCAAATATCTTTTCATTGAAGTGTATAACATCTTCGTCAGGTTGAAAGAATGCAGAATCTGGGTTGTTGATTGCTTTAAAATAGTCTAAAAAATGAGATGTCTCTAATGTAGATGAAGATGTATTTGCGTTAATCCTTTCAACATTTTCCACTATTCCTTTGCATTGTTATATCGCAGTGATTCTAACTTGCTTGTTCGATTTTTGTCAAATAAATATTTTTTGTTTCTTAAGGTTGATTTATAATCTGTCCTGGCGGTAGTCATTGAAATACGGGATTCTTCGCACTGATCCTATCTATAATCATTTAATTTTTCATAGAAAATATTCTGTTTATGTCTTAATTCGTAGGCATACCATATTTTTCTCCCTTTATTTAACCTACTTGTTTCCGCATTATCACTATAAGTAAGGATCACAAACATTACTTAAAATTGTATAAAACTGATTCAAATTTGAGTCCATATCTTGAGAAGTTTTGGCATATAGATAGATAGATAGATAGCCACGTAAATCGACTTGCTTCCATCTCACATATGTGGTGCATGGACGTGTTTAATATCTGTTGAACGGTAACTCTAAAGTGTTCCGATTGTATGTGTTATTGATGCAAAACACCTCGAACATATACGATTTCCGAACTTTAACCGTTTATTTCTTAACGGGTTTTTAATATATTTTTTGTTTGAAAGTCATATCATGTAGGAATTGTCATTCAAATACTACATGTTTATTATAAAACTCCATCTTTTAGTAGTTACGGAAATACAACAAATTCTTTGAAAAGTTGCCCTTTATATACATTCTCAAATTCACGTGATATATACGGGGTTGCATACAGATCATGTTTAAATCAACAATAACGAATATTTTCGCACAAAACTTTGTGAATAGTTTAATAATACCTTAAAGATCGTGTAGTATGATTGCTGAGATAATCTAACGATACACTTTTCCAAAATCGATGGTCAAATATAACGGCAACCAGTATATGGTGGACCTTATAAGAGTTCGCCTTTATAGCAATTTTTTTCACGCGTTTGTTCCCCCGTATATATGATTTTCCCTTATATATATATATATATATATATATATATATATATATATATATAAAACTATTTTCCGCATTAGGGGGACCATCCTTAATTTTAGGGATTAAGGAGACATTTTGTATATTCCACATTTTTCATCTCATAAAAATAATTTTTGCATTTTCTTACACGTATAGTGCCTATTACTGCTAGTCTGATATCAAATTCATTTAAAAGTGTAAGATGTGAAATATACAAAAAAATTGGTCTCCTTAATATTTTTCAAGTACGAAATAAGGATTAGGTGGACACGTGCGTATATATTTAAAGGACGACGTCCGGTTTAGGTGGACTGGCCTATATATTTAAAGGATGACCTAAGGATTAGATAGACCGATGTATAGAATTATAAGGCTTACGTACCCCGACGTATATATTTAAAGGACGGAACATACATTATGTAGACCCGCCTTTTCTTCAACATAAGTATGTCTCCCCCATTTATAGGGAGACATATTGTTTATGCCAGAGTTGTCTGTCCGTCCGTCCGTTCGTCAGTCCGTCAATCCGTCACAAACTTGTGTCGCGTGTATCAATGAAACCAATAGGGCTATAGTCACCAAACTTCACAGGAATGTTTATCAGCATGAGTTGTAGTTGCACCAAGGTTTTTTGAATTGTCTCCCCGTGATAATTGATGAGTTATGGACCCTGACAAGATAACTTAAAATTAGAGAAATTTTGTCTCGCGCGTATCTCTGAGACCGCTAGGGTTAGAGTCACCAAACCCCAAAGGAATGTCGACCAGCATGAATTGCATGAGTTGTTGTAGACCTAGTTTTTTAAATTGTTTCCCCCTGATAATTGTTCAAGTTATTGCCCCTGATATGATAACTTAAAATTAGAGAAACTTTGTGTCACGTGTATTTCGACAAGGTTCGAGTCACCGAACTTCACAGGAATGTTGACCAGCACAAGTTGTTATGCATCTTATGTTTTTTACCCCCCCCCCCTCCTCATCTCTCCTGATAACTTGGGAGTTATTGCCCCTGATGACTTCAAAGTAGACAAACTTTACATTTGATCGCGCGTATCTCTGATACTGCTAGAGCTAGAGTCACCAAACCCCACAGGAATGTTGACCAGCATTAGTTGTTGTGCATCTTGAGTTTTTTAATTGTCTCCCTACGATAACTTTGGAGTTATTGCCCCTTATGACATAAAATTAGACAAACTTTGTGTTGCGCGTATCTCTGAAACCACTAAATCTAGCGTCACCAATGTTCACATGAATGTTGACCAGCATGCCTTGTTGTACACCTGGCTTTTTTAAATTGTCTACCCCTGATATTTTTATGCCCCCAGATCAAATCTGGGGGGCATATTGTTTTTGCCCTGTCTGTTTGTTTGTTTGTTTGTCTGTTTGTCTGTCTGTCTGTTTGTCCGTTTGTCTGTTTGTCTGTTTGTTTGTCAGCAACTTTAACATTGGTCATAACTTTTGAGCCAGTACGAATAGAGACTTGATATTTAGCATGCATATGTATCTCATAAAGCCGCACATTTTGAGAGGTGACCTGTCAAAGTCAAGGTCATCCTTCAAGATCAGAGGTCAAATATATGGGTCAAATCACGGACTTTAACATTGGCCATAACTTTTGGACCAGTAAAGATCGAGACTTGATATTTGGCATGCTTGTGTATCTTATGAAACTGTACATTTTGAGGGGTAAAATGTCAAGGTCAAGGTCATCCTTCAGGGTCAAAGGTCAAATTGTTTTTTTGTCTGTAACTTTAACGCAACTTTAACATTGGTCATATATTTTGAGCCAGTACGGATAGAGACTTGATATTTGGCATGCATATGTATCTCATAAAGCCGCACATTTTGAGGGGTGTCATGTCAATGTCAAGGTCATCCTTCAGGGTCAAAGGTCAAATTGTTTTTTTGTCTGTAACTTTAACATTGGTCATAACTTGTGAGACAATACAGATAGAAACTAGATATTTGGCATGCATATGTATCTGGTAAAGCCACACATTTTGAAGTGTGACATGTAAAGGTCAAGATCACCCTTAAAGGTCAGAGGTCAAACATATGGGTCAAATCACCGACTTTAACATTGGCCATAACTTTTGAACCAGTACATATAGAGACTTGATATTTGGCATACTTGTGTATCTCATGAAGCTGCACAGTTTGAGGGGTGACATATCAAGGTCATCCTTCAGGGTCAAAGGTCACCAACTTCAAATTGACCATAACTTTTGAACCAATAGAGATAGTCTTGATATTTGGTGTGCATGTGTATCTCATGAAGCTGCACATTTTGTGGGGTGACATGTCAAGGTCATCTTTCAGTGTCAAAGGTCACAGACTTTAACATTGGCCATAACTTTTGAACCAGTAGAGATACAGACTTGGTAGTTTGTATATATGTGTTTCTCATTTGGCTGCACAGTTTGAGGGGTGACATGTCAAGGTCAATGTCATTTTTGAAGATCAAAGGTCATTTATATTGGCCATAAGGTTTGAACCAGTAGATATACAGCCTTTATACTGGTATGCATGTGTATCTCATGAAGCCACACAGTTTGAGGGTCGACATGTCAAGGTCAAGGTCATCCTTCATGGTCTAAGGTCACCAACTTTTAACATTGGCCATAACTTTTGAACCATTAGAGATACAGACTTGATATTTGGTATGCATGTGTACCCCATGAAGCTGCACAGTTTGAGGAGTGACATGTCAAGATCAAGGTCATCCTTCAGGGTCAAATATCATATTGAGGGGGCATAGTGTTTCACAAACACATCTTGTTTATTACAGACATTATGCGTGTGTATTGGTGATGTGTGATGGCCTAGTGGTAATGCGCTTGACTACCAGTCCAGGTCCGGGGTTCAAATCCCGGTGCTATTCGAAAATCTCAGAGATGTTTTCAGTGTCTCCCCCCTGAACCTCCTCTCGACCCAGAGGTTAAAATGGGTACATGTGAGGGTCACTAACCGGTACTGCGGCTGCATGATTGCACCATATGTTACCAGTGCTCAATATTGTAGGCAATTGGCTCAATGACCAGGGAAATAAATGTACAATCGACTGAAAGTAAACTATAACTAGGTACTTGTTTTTGTTATTGGAAAGAGGATGAAGGGGGGGCATCTGGTTTTTTTGTTAAAGAACAAACCTCTAGTGTTGACTTTGATAAACATAATTATGTAATAATCTGTTTCCAGCATTATGTACATATCCATGCAGGAATAAAAAAAACCGATATCTTTGGTATTAAATTATTGTTTAGAACAAGTTGCTTCTTAGTATCTGGCATTGGTGTCCAGTGTTCATATACAATTGATTGAGCGGAAACATGCACCCTGGTACCCTTGGGCAGTTAGAACATTACCAATATCTGGATACAAAGAATCGCCCGTGATCCGTAGTCAGCTATCTGATATCATCAGTTGTCAATGACATTGTTGACATTGGAATATTCAAAATGTCTTGTAAAACTAGTGCACTTGTCTTATGAAAACCATATGCGCCACATCAAACTGCTCTAACTTAGTTCTGCATTGATTGTGTTGTTTCTTTTCTGACAGTTAAGCCTTAGGGCAATTGCCCATCAGACAATTGACCTTTGCCAAAAACTAGCAACCCGGACAACTGTCCTTCGATTATAAACATATAAATGTTTTTAACATGCTCCCTTTATCAATCACATAATCAGATAGCTTTGTTCTAAAATATGTATGCTCTTGGTCTACTTGTTTTGGAATTAGACACTGGGAAGATTTTGCGGTATATGATCTTTGAGGTAATACAACCTTACCGAATGAATATTCATTCGCTGTTATTGAGCAAACATTGTAGAACCTGATCAGAACGCTTTATTTTATAGTGTTATGATCTGGATCTACTTTTAGTGTAGCTCATCTTATCTTATCAACCCTTAGCCTGCTATAAAATCATGCCTGTTGAAACTCTTGCCTGTTAAAGTAATCACTTACATGTACTTGCAGTTAGATTAGGCTTTTGAGAAACTATTGACCAGGAGTCAAACTGCTTGCATTCTAATGAGATGCCAATTTACCAAATGTTTGCAAGTTCCAATTAGGTTGTGCTTAGCAGGTGTTACATAAAATTTTGACTGTTAAAAACTGATCCAGCAGGTCAATTTTCAACGTTGAGAATCGACCGGACACAATTTAAACACCAGACTTTGATCAAGACAGTCGTTGAAAATGTGTCACCCTGTGACAGTCTGATCAGTTTCCGTTTTTTTTTCACGTTTAGTTAAATCTTTGTTGATCTACACAGCAAGTACATGCATGGATCCAGCGAAGGATCTACCCCCTTTACCCCCTCCCGATCTGAACACATTTCTCTCAAAACTAGGTAAATTTTCAACATTAAATATTGACCAAAACAATATGTCACCTGTTCGTATCATTCCCATATATCTCCTAACCCTATGAAGTTCTTTATTCAACTTGGATCAAATTATTAGCCCAGTAAGGCAATATGCAGAACCCATGAGTCGACATTGCAGGGTTAAGGTCAGTGTCACATTTGAAGGTCAGCAGTTTGAACGATTTCGTGACTGCTCATTTCCTAAACCCTTCTAAGGATTTTCATTTAACTTTCGTCAAATGTTCACCTCATTAATGCAATGTACAGAACATGAGTTAGTTATGCCAACTCAAGATCAATGCCACTCTTGAAGTCAGCAGTGTGCTGCGGCGGGTATATAGCTATCCTTTAGACTGTATTTTCTTTCTCTTTAATACTATTTAAAAAATGATCGACCGTCAGTGTTTTAAATGAAACATTGCACAAGCATGCGCGGATCCATCTCTAGCCCCCCCCCCCCTCCGCACACACGCATGCGCGCACAGGCATACACATCTTATCATGATCCATTCAGCTCTAAAACACATGATTTGTGTTGAAACACTATACAGCCCCTTGAAGGACCAGGTTCAACAGTTACTCTGCTTGACACACTTCAAAAATAAAAAAACACAGACCTTTTCACTTGTAGATTATTATTCGATATTGCTTCAAAATTAAACATGACCCTGTCGGAATGTATACAATAAGTGGTAAATGAACTAACCAAATGCATCAGTTTAAAACCATATTACAAAATATTTAACATTCCAATCTATATTAGGAGACCATATGTAAGGAAACACACTGTAGACAGATGGTAGCTAAGTTCAAATAAGTCAGGAAGCTCCAACAGGAGCTTTCTGTAGTACTTTCGACTTGTATGCAGCTATCAGCTGCCTTAAAAGGGTTTGTTTTTTATGGTCGCTTAACACAGGTTTCGTTGTGTTATGCAAACAAATTTGAGTATTGTTAGATAGATTTGCTGGAACTGCCTGGTCAGGCTCTAGACTATTTGCTTCATAGAGTACAACAGAGTTTAACTCATTTGAGCCCAGTGTCAATTAAAAAAGACTCATCCAGACAGTATAGACCCAGATCAGAGGGATCCTGTAGGAACCCTTTGATCAGGGTTTCCACTGTCTATTGAAACCAACGGGTTATTAAGGATATATGGTGTTTGCCTGTGCTGCCTCCTTATAAAACATGGACAGGTTCCAAAGTAAGATCTCGACGAATTTTACTTAAATAATATGGGGATAAATGTGTTAAATTCAACTCATTGCTGTGGCAAGATACATTATTCCATGCATTCAAACGTGTCAGTCTATCTCTCCATTGCAGATTTTATGGTTGTAGTGGTTCTTCCTTACTGCTGTCATTTAATAGTATTTCTTTCCAAATGATACCCATTTTCAGTAACTGAAAATGTCTGAACCTGTGTATAAACGATTTAATTGCCAATCATAAAAATACTCTAGCTTCTCAATTTAGAAACGTTATCATTTATGTGTGCATTTTAACTAATATCCCGCAATGCATTACTGTTTGTCTGTCTGTCTGTATGTCTGTATGTATGTATGTCTAACTACTGTCTGTCTCGTCTCTCTGTCTGTATGTCTGGATCTCTCTCCCTCTCTCTATCTCTCTCTGTCTCTCTCTCTCTCTGTCTGTCTCTTTCTCGCTCTCTGTCTATCTGTGTTTATCTATCTCTCTATGTCTCTCTCTCTCTTTGTCTCTCTGTGTGTCTCTCTCCGTGTCTGTGTCCGTCTGTGTTTCTGTCTGTGTGTCTGTGTGTCTGTCTGTGTGTCTGTCTGTGTGTATGTGTGTCTGTCTCTGTCTGTGTGTGTCTCTCTCCGTCTCTGTCTGTCTGCCTGTCTGTCTATATGTCTGTCTGTCTCTGTCTGTCTCTCTCTCTGTCTCTCTGTGTCTGTGTCCGTCTGTGTGTCTGTCTGTGTGTCTGTCTGTCTGTTTCTCGCTCTCTGTTTATCTGTGCTAATCTATATCTCTCTGTCTCTTT
This sequence comes from Azorinus chamasolen, assembly GCA_963576725.1. Taxonomy (NCBI): domain Eukaryota; kingdom Metazoa; phylum Mollusca; class Bivalvia; order Cardiida; family Solecurtidae; genus Azorinus; species Azorinus chamasolen. Next base: position 23,267,062 of record OY755240.1, read on the forward strand.
CTCTCTCTCTCTCTCTCTCTCTGTCTGTGTCCGTCTGTGTGTGTGTGTCTGTCTGTCTGTGTGTCTGTATGTCTTTCTGTGTGTCTGTCTCTGTCTGTGTGTCTCTCTCTCCGTCTCTGTCTGTCTGTCTGCCTGTCTGTCTATATGTCTGTCTGTCTCTCTCCGTCTCTCTCTCTATCTCTGTATGTCTCTCTGTCTGTCTCTCTGTCTGTTTCTCAGTCTCTGTATCTGTCTCTCTCTTTCTCTGTCTCTGTCTCTCTCTCTTTCTCTCTCTCTCTTTCTCTCCCTCTCTCTCTCTCTCTCTCGCACCCTCCAAACTGTTTAAGACCCTGTTCATATATGTTTGCTAGGCTATCACAAATCCATGCATAGTTAACAAAGACAGCTAGTAAAGTTAGACTTTGACGAGAAAAAACACAGTGAGCCTAGTCATAATCACTTTCAAATCAGCATTCGCCGTAAATTGCAGTTTTTATCATGATCTCCATCATCATCATCTTTATCATCCACCATCATCTTTGGGCATTTATAACTTGATTTTGAAATCATAGAAATGCTTAAAATGAACAAAACGTGTCCGGTCATGTACTGACGGAAGGCTCCCGGCACCTTGTGATTGTTTTTGTGCGGTTTGTTTGCGTCTGGCATTAATTCTACTCAGTCCACCATAGGACTTCCAATATAACAAAAATTGGTAAAATATGTTCTCCTTCTACGTCTCAGAAGCTGATTCAGGACCACTTCGAACGTCGGGTAGTCTTTAAACTGCGAAAATCTATGGTAAGAGGTGACCCGGGCTCGGAATTTTCTAATTTCTTATCCGTATTTTGTGCATGCATATGCTTACTGTTATACGACTCATGTCTGGATTTGGTGGGGTCTCTCGTTTCGTCCTCAATTTGGAACCAAAACCAGGTATGTATGTCGAGCGAAAATGAAATTATGATCGAAACATGCATCATAAGGAAACAAAGCCAGGCCGGGACGTTCGCGGTGAAATTTTGCTAAGGCTGTATTTCCATCCCGACCGCGTCGGGGTTCTTTTCATCGTATCGACACGCAACTAAGTGAAGAAATATAAGTGATGTTTGCTGGCGAGTCGGGTCCTTCTTTCTCAGTTATTAGAGTAATGAAATTACGATAACCATGGCTGAAGTCGCTGTCGCACCCAAAGCCAGGAAGGCCAACAAGCCAAAGAAGGCTGCCACCCACCCTAAGTATTCGGATATGATTGCAACCGCTATCAACACTCCCTATCGACTGTGTTACAACGAGGGGTGCGCCTGCGAGAAGACATGTTACGGTTTATTTAAGAGAATGCGGTGCTACTAAACAGAGTCTGGTAGAGTCCGGTAGAGTCTGGTAGAGTCCGGTAGAGTCTGGAGGCCTTTTAAGTGCAATTTAAAGATTATAATGCTGTTATATAACATTATTTTGTATGTTTGAAGCTATAGTAGTTAATATCCATTAAAAAATGATCGTATATTAGCTTGAAAACACCCGGTAAATATTACCGGGTCACGCAGTAATGGCCGCCCTACGTCGGATAGAGTCGTATACTTAGGTTTCGATACTAACAATTTGAGTCCAATTATTCACAAATTGCTACGCAATTTTATGTGAAATATGGTTGCAGATACATCTCTACCTTGTTATTAATACATTAATTCACTTAATTTTGCAAATGTTGGCCTAAAACTCCCGTTTTCATCTCCAGACACTACCGGTACCCTCCGACTTTTCGCCAATCTGAAAAAGGCGAAACAACAATCTTGTCATACAATACATGTATATCATGTCCATACTGCCTTTGAAATTATAATAAAATCACTTATTAATGTATGTAAAATGTTTTCTGATAAAAAGGGGGAAATTTAATACCATATAGACTTCTAAAACTAGAACAGACTCTATCCGACGTAGGTCGGCCATTACCGTGTGACCCCGGTAATATTTACAGGGAGTTTTCAAGCTATTATATGCTCATTTATTAACGGATGTTAATTACTACTGCTGCAAACATACAAAATAGTGCTATATAACAGCATTATAATCTTTAAATTGCACTTAAACTTCTAAAAAGGCCTCCAGACTCTACCGGACTCTACCAGACTCTACCGGACTCTACCAGACTCTGTTTAGTAGCACCCAAGAGAATGTTAAGGCGCCTGCCCAATGTGTTAAGGCGCCTGCCCATATTTTCAGCAGCGCGGGGCGAGATTGAGCAATAAAAACACATTATCAGGTAATAAGTAAGATTTGTTTCAAGTTTTAAATACGTGTTAGTCTTATTACTGGCATGTGATTTATCGGAGAATTTTTTGTTTGATTTTCTTCTGATTTCATCGTTTGTATAGAGGATAATGTGAATCGTTAGAACTATTGCAAAATAAATGGCATAGTCTTTAGAATGTCAGTTTCAAACACCAATGTTAGGTACAAGCATGATCCAAAACTAACTGTAGACAAATTTCAAAACAAATTTCTCTCTTTTGACTGATTATAAGGCAAATCGGTTGCATTTTTCAAAACTGCATTGTTAAGGCGTGTGCCAGAGGGTGTTACGGTTCATGATCTAGATCCAAACTTAAAGTTACGGTTTCTAATCGAAAACAATAAGTGTTTTTGAGAGTATGGAATCGATGTTTTAGGCCCGATAGAAGACTAAAACTACACTAGTTTATGTCGTAGATATTGAGTGAGATTAACAAATAAACTGAAAGTTGTAATTATGGAACACGTATCCCATTCTTAATACCAACACTTGATATGCCAGATTTTAACAGCTATTGTAGAAATTAAATCTGACTAAACATTTGATGAACTCAGTGTATATACAAATCAGAGTGGTCCTAGAGGCGCCCTCTGATCAGGATCTGCAATGTTTGCCATTCAAAATCAACTAGCAATGCAGATTCAGATGAGAAGGTTCCATTAGGAGTTATTGACCAAGGTTTGTATTGTTTATCATTCGGAATCCCCTAGCACTGCGGACCAAGATGAGAAGGCTCCTCTAGGGGCTCTCTGAACAGGGTCTGTATTGTTTGTTCTTCAAAATCCCCTAGCAGTGCAGAAGCAGATGAGAAGGTTCCTCTGGGAGGTCTTTGACCAGGATCTGCATTGCTTGTCTTTTAAAATCTCCAAGCAAACCTTTCAAACTGAATAGATTCTATACTGACACGAAAAAGAAACCGTGCAGTTGGTTAAATGGCATTATCTTATATTTCTTGTATCTGAATATATGCATATTTGGTACCACAATGTGCGAAAATGTATTGGCTTTGCGATGGTTTACTTTTAATTTAAATGTGATAATTGTCCGAAAAGTATTTAACGTCTGAACAACGCAAGGGTAAAAAGTGAAAGTTGCAGATTTGTAATTTCCCGTATCTGCCTTTTGCTTTTGAATATTTGTAACGATTCGCGACAATTAATCAGTATCTGTTATGGCCTCCTCGTCTACGGATCAATGCATATATTCTTGACCGCATGGATCTGACGTAACGTCTAATGACGACGTCAGGATTGGCGTTCCATTCATGCACTAAGGCTGCAGACAAGTCAGAGCAAGCCGGCCAAGGTAAGACGTTAACGTTGTTTGCAGCCAGGTAGTTCATGGTGAGTCTAGCAGTGTGTGGCCTTGCGTTGTCATGCATAACCTTGGGCATCTAAGTTACCATGTACAAAAACAATGTTTGTTTTTCTTCCTCCCATTATACCTCCTCATACCATTACACTACCCCCTCCAAAGCGATCTCGCTCAAGTAAACAGTTCTGTGCAAACCGTTTACCTTTACGTCTGAAAACCAGGACTCTACCGTCAGCAGTGCTTAGGTTGAATTTTGACTCATCACTAAAGAGCACCCTGGACCACATTGCACGGTTCCAACGAAGATGACGGCGGGCCCAGACCAGTCTAAGAGCATGATGTCTGTTATTTATGAACTGGCCAACATATGGCCTCCTTGCCCTCAATGTGTTGGCGTTGGTCCGCAATCGGTTTAAAACCGTATCCCTTGATATGCCAAGCTGTCTGGCTGTGCTTGTAGCCGTTTTGAATCATTTGTGTATGTGCGTCAACGTCAAATGTCGACCCTGACGTGCCGTCGTCACCCTCGGCCTACCGGATCGACGATTATCTCTAACGCTGTCATTCTGCTGGTAACGTTGTCGGAGACTTCAAATTGTATTCCGATGACAGTTGAACTGCCTAGCGACGCCAGAAACGTTGACGCCAGCTGCTAGTTGCAAAAGAGCTTGAATTCGTTCGTTTTCAAGAAGCCGTGGCTTCTTGCTTACGAGCTAATGAAATTCAAAAGTGAACTGTGATTTATGATTGCACAACGAGTAGAGATATCGGTTTGGGTAAATTTGTACCTGTACATAGGTTGCACGGGTAGCACGAGCGAAACGTTGCATAATCGTCTGCGGTCAATTTGAAGGCCGTCTATGTACTTAAAATGTCCATAAATGAGTTCAGAATGTGGAGGGTTATTTTCTGCAATCATGATGATAAAATTGTAATTATAAACTTTATAGCAAAAACGTTATCTCGAATATAAAAGTGCACAGTTTCTGTTTCGTGGCAGTATATTAATTAACCCGTTCCCTGTTTTATATTCAGTCTAATGTTCAATACCTAATGAATATTCATGGACAAAATAGGTATATTGAAATATAGAAGGCGTAACCTTGTAGCCATTTTAGAAACTAAAGAAATATATTTATCAAATTCCAATAGCAAACAGAGCAGACCCTGAGCTGAGTCTACTCTGTTTGCAAATTCGCGAAAAGATGTTTATATGACGGAAACGGTTAAACAATGATTGGTTATTCCATTCCAAAACATCAGCGTTGAAGATGTTAGCCCCTTTTCTGATAGTGACACATTTGTTGTTTCTGTATACATAGTGGATCCAGATCAGAGGATCGCCGTGGATGTATCAGATTCTGTTCTGTTTGCTGAAATGTTATACATTCGTATTTGTTTGCAATAGCAAATATTTATACTTTTCATACAATAACTAAAATTAATCATACATGAACATTCATCCGGTAAAATGTTATTAACAGTTACAACATGGTTCTGTAATAAAATATAATTTTCTTAACAATAAGCACGACTGGCCAATTCTCCATTGCAAAATTGATATTTTCGTCAGCTAATCTTTTTCCTGATATAAAGTATATAAACGCCAGACCCAGATCTGAAAACTTCTGTAGAAGACGTCTGATCAGGGTCTGCTCTATTTGCTTTTGGTATAATTGTCTTCCCTGTCTGCCTATCGCAAAGTTTGTCTGTGCTTCTTCTCAAAAACGGCTGGGCAGATTTAAATAAAATGTCACAGCATGAGTGTAGTTGAGCATGTCGACAGGGTGATTTGGTTCGATTGTATTTCATAGTTATGTCCCCTACAATTTGTTTTAGAAAAACACCGGCAGTAACACATCAGTTAGTAAATGTAATTACCATGTAATCGACGTCTTGCATCGATCCAAAGATATGTACTCAGGGAGCCAGTGGGGTCTACCGTGCAACCCCCACACCCCTATAGCCGGGGGGGGGGGTAGCACAGTAGATCCCATTGTCTCTCTGAGTAATGGCAGAATCTTAGAATCTATCTCTCGAGTATTATCTGTAGATGTACAGTAAAACCCCTCTAAACCGGAAGTTTAGTAGAGAATAATTTAGATACTTTTAGGCAGGTGATTGCTCAATGCATTGTGAAAGTCATGCAGAAAGCTCCTAGAGGAGCTTTCTGCATGACTTTCACCCTGCATTAAGCTGCCACCTGTCTCCAAGACCGATATATATGCTACATTTAACGTGTAGTCTAGAGGGATTTTACAGCATATCAAACACGTCGCTTATGTTAAAATAAAGTCAAAATGTAAGACAGGTGGCAGATGTGTTATATCAGACGAGGTACTTTGTACAAATCTGAATAAAATTATGTTCTGTTTTGTTCTGTTCTGTTCTGTTCTGTAATGCCGTAAGGCATTCTGGCAGAGTCTGTAAGGATGTAGATAAGAGACCGTAACATGCGTCATTTGATTGGGAAGACACCGTAACATGTACACGGATGTGATAGTATGGATAAACTCGTCAAAAGCAATTTAAAACCTGCAAATTAAGTGTACACGCGGGTGCTATATGCTAAATAAGGCATTACCGGTACATATCGTTTAAAGATTTTTCACCTTTAGTGAAACGGAATGTAAATCAGAGCAAAATCTTCATGTTTTGAACAAGTTATTACTTTTAAAACCCCTTTTCTCGCGCAATAATTGCTTTTAACTCGATTTCCTGCGTACGTATGATGTATAATTCGACACGATATACGATACTGCCTAAGTATTGAATAAAGGAACAAAAACTTAGGAAAATAAACAGCTTACTGAACGTTAAATGAATCTCCTCTCTCGCATATTTGCAAACAAACAGGCAGGCGCCGTAACAGTATCGACCCGATACCTTAACGTGTCTTCTCGCAGGCGCACCCCTCATTGTAACACAGTCGATAGGGAATGATCAAGGAGCTGAAGAACCGCGGAGGTTCTTCCAAGGCTGCTATCATGAAATTCATTGTCGGCAAATATAAAGTGGGACAGAACCCCAGCGTCAATACCCATTTGAAATTGGCACTGAAGAGTGGAGTGAAGAGTTTTGAAGCAAGCAAAGGGAGTCGGTGCTTCCGGTTCCTTAAAGCTCGGGAAAGTGAAAAAGGCTGCTGCTCCAAAGAAGGTCAAAAGGTCAAGGCTGCCACCAAATCATCCAAAAAGCTAAGCCGAAGAAAGCCAAACAGCAAAGAAGTAAGGAAGAGAAGTTACCCGGCCACCCGGGTTTAAACAAAGGATCATTCAAAACCTTCGAGAGGTCACTTTTCCATCGAGTTAAAAAATATAAAGTCCTATAATACACGTACCAGTACCCACCCACCCACCCACAAACAAACAAACAAACAAACAAACAAACAAACAAACAAACAAACAAACAAACAAACAAACATACAAACAAACATACAAACAAACAAACAAACAAATACTTTGTCATGACGCTAAATAACATGTATGCACCCCTTACTTACATAGCCCATGCCAGTACTATGAAAAGGTAAGCAGAATACCATTAGAACTAGTCAGTCTGTATCTCTCTTTCAACCGCTTATAAATATAGGTTCCGGTTGCCTCGCAGACGGCATAACTTCGGAACACATTAGTATGTACTCACAGTTTACGCAGTATATGTTTTCCATCGTTCGCCGTTTTCTTTATTGTTACTACATTCTGTCCTAAAACGGTGAAAAACGCCCATGTTAGAGTTTCGATAGCCCATACTTTTCTGTATTCTGATTGGTCAGTTTTCAATCCGTTTTCGGGGTTTAAGCTCGACGGTTTTGTCGTTGCCCCGTCAACATAGACCAGGCCCGATAGCATGAAATAGATGCACTCTGCTCACTCCGTAATCATTGCATCTTACAACCGACATGAAGAGAACAAGGCAGACAGTTAGAAAGTCCACCGGAGGAAAGGCTCCAAGGAAACAGCTGGCCACTAAGGCCACTCGCAAGAGCGCTCCAGCAACCGGAGGTGTGAAGAAACCTCACATATACAGACCAGGAACCGTCGCCCTGAGAGAGATCAGGCGTTACTAGAAGAGCACCGAGTTGCTCATCAGGAAACTACCCTTCCAGCGTCTGGTCCGCGAGATTGCCAAGGACTTTAAGACTGACTTCTGATTCCAGAGCTCCGCGTCCTGGCTCTGCTGGAGGCTAGCAAGATCTATCTGGTTGGTCTCTTTGAGGATACCAACTTGTGCGTCATCCACGCCAAACGTGCCGCCATCATGCCAAAGGACACCCAGCTTGAAATTCGTATATACGGACAGCTGCCTAAGACTTGGGACTGAGTCTAACAAAACGGTCCTTTTAGGGCCACGCACATATTTCAGTAAGATTGTATCTCAGAGTTCGTGTAGCCCACCGATTCCTATAGTTATGTCCCATAGTTTTAGTCAAATACAGCGCATTTGCAAGATCTTTTATTTCTCACAAACCTAGAACTTTCAAGCCTCGATCAGATTTTTGTCTTTCCTTTTTTTGTGTTTTCGTTGAACCAAGTTCGTAACAATGCGTATTTGGACCTGTTCCTCGCCAAGATCTATGTGTATATTTGCCATTTTTATTGCCATGAATATCGTACAAATTCCCACGGAACCGCTTGAAATCGACCGTCGTGCTAAGAAACATCATTCTTGTTACGATATTGCCTTTCAAAAATCGTTCGGATCCACATCTCTATTATAGCGAAAACTTACCAGAACATTTATGGATTTCTATCCCGGCCGCGCGCGTCGCATATTTCTCTTTCGATTCCGACCCCACACTGACCTAAAAAAACCCATGAAGATTCGAACAAAGAGTCAGGTCAGGTCAAGGTGAAGGCCGGATTTGGTGTTTCAAGTAAGATGAAAACAATCTGCGCTGTCGGTATTGCAACATTCGAATTTGAACTCTATATCCAGAAACATATAAGTAGATTCAAATGAGAGCAAATGAGGAAAAAGTCTAGGAAAAGGAGGCGCTAAGCGTCACCGAAAAGTTCTGCGTGATAACATCCAGGGTATCACCAAGCCAGCTATCCGCCGTCTGGCTCGTGGTGGTGGTGTGAAGCGTATCTTTGGTCTGATATACGAGGAGACGAGAAGTGTCTTGAAAGTTTACCTTGAACACGTGATCTGTGATGCCTTAACCTACACCGAACATGCCAAGAGGATTACTCACAGCCATGGACGTCGTCTACGCCCTGAAGAGACAAGGCAGGACACTACGGGTTCGGAGGTTAAACTTCGGGTCTTTTTTTTCCGAAAGACTTAATTCTCCTAATAGTTAAGTGTATATATGAGTATGTCTGGACAATCGACGCATTTTCTATACAATCTGTCCCTTGTCCAATTTCTATAGATTATTACCCAAAATTAATGTCTCTTCAATGATTTCAGAATTTCTCTTTTATAATTCCTGTAATGTATATATCAAATACTGGTAGTGTCGAGCCGTCTGGCCGGGGTTTCTCCTCTGTTTGCAGATGCGTGTTATATGAGGAAAAGGGTTAAGGCACATAGAATCTACTTAGACGTGGTTCGGTTGCCCACAAAGGCCGTTTTGTTTTTGTTTCCGTTACTTTTAGCATTTCAAAATATATTGGTCGGAATCATATTTTCACCACTGTGATCTGCGGTAAGCTCACTCTTATTCATTACAGTTTACTCATGCCTGTGGCACGTGTACCAGCGTTTTGAAGAAATGCCATTCTATCAATATTTTGGAGGCATTTCGTTCGCCAAACTGCTTTCAGAGAGTCGTCAAACACGTTCCCAATTTGCCTTGTGACCAAATTTGGTGCTATATTTTTTCCAGCACCCGGTTACGTTTGGCACCCAACGTGGGACTGTGACTGTATGAGCTGCGAGTTCAATTCCCATTCGTTCTCATACCCATAGAAATTCGGGACTAATTTCAACTTGCTGGGGAGTATGTCACAGTATGTAGGTATATCATCACTTGCACGGCCTAGCTGCACAAGCGCGCTTTTATGGCGACGTGGTAGAGTGCATGACTGAGAACTTGGCGACCCAGGTTATCGAAAAGCGGTTGATTTTTCAATCGATGCTTACATTTAATAGGGTTTCGGAATCTTACTAAAACGGAGTTTTTCAACTGACTAGCAAACAGGACTGAAAATCGCTCGACAATCAGAAACAAGCGAATTATTTGTACACGGAAGTACATGTAGGTCAATCCGGTTTTCCGCGATATGCTTCCAAATAAAAACAGCCGAGAGGCATTGGCAGTCATAATCATTCCAGCAAAGGGTGGTCTTTACATCAACGTCGTTAGACTATATCGTGATTCTTTAATATAACGAATGTTTTTCGCTGAAATTTGTTCTCGAATATTACAAATACACATAAAACACAACCCCATTCCCATAAAACTGAGCAAGAAAGAATTACCTAGCCACATGTGAGAGTTGTGTTGTTAAATCTATTTCGAAATCAGTTACATCTTAAGTACCTATTTTGTCAGGCCTTTATGACCGGTTTCGCACAGGCACACATTTCAAACTCTTTAACGTGGGGGAGAATGTCCCAAACTTCTAAAATATGTACACACATTTATCTTCGGATTTCGTTACTCGTGGAAAAAGGTAAATTATAACCAGAGTTTGCGTCGTTCTTGCAGCAAGACGGCCAATTCACAGGCTATTTCTGATTGGTCGAGCGGGTCCTTTGAGTTAAGTAGGTCAATCCGTTTTATCGCATATTTAAAGAAAGGTGGGTTTGATCATTTACATTGCCTTGTCTACACGAGAAGCCCAAATTACGTACAAACATGACTGGACGAGGAAAGGGAGGAAAAGCTAAGGGAAAGGCAAAGAGGACGTCTTCCAGGACAGGGATTCAGTTCCCAGTGGACAGGATCCACAGTCTGCTGCGCAAAGGTAACTACGCAGAGTACATGTACTTGGCTGCCGTCATCGAATACCTGGCTGCTGAAGTACTGGAATTGACAGGCAACACTGCCCGAGACAACAAGAAGACCAGGATCATTCCCAGTCACCTTTAGCTGGTCATGGCAACGACGAGGAGTTGAACAAGCTTTTGTCTGGAGTAACCATCGCCCAGGGTGATGTGTTGCCCATCATCCAAGCCTATCAGCAGTGCCCAAGAAGACACAGAAGACCAGGTAAACTGTCGTCTTTACACAAGAATTGAACAAACGGCCCTTTTTAGGGCTACTTTAGTATTTCGACTTGATTTGATCTCATGCTGTTATGGTAATTAATGAATAAATTCGAAGCGTCCCAGTCATAGATCGCCCATATTTCAGCTGTTTGCACGCATTACCCCCCCCCCCCCTCCCCCCCCCCCCCAAAAAAAAAAAAAAAAAAAAAAGTCGCCTGCTAGTCATTCTTACAGTAGGTCTTTTGTAGGTCTTGCCTACAATATATTTTATTAGAACCTATCATCAATGATAATAGGTACGATGTCAACGACATAACTCGTATGACACAGTATGTCTCTGTGTCTGTGTCCGTCTGCCCCTCTGTCTTACCCGCACAATGCGTCTGTGTCTCTGTCCGTTCGCTTTCGTAAATAGTGAAAACCCCAGATGAGAGGGTTGCTGTGGATGCTTGCATCGTTTGTCATGGAAAACATACAGCACGATTCTTTACTAAATTGACAACTCTTCCGGTGCAGTTCTGTGCAGTACCAGTTAACTTTAATAATAATAAAAAAATAATACCAGTTTAATTAAAAGATACCATATATCCATTTTGTTACGCAATATGTTGTCACAAACAGTTTGGGGTGACTTGCCGGCCCAACCATAGGTGCCAGGCGCGTGAAATTTTTCAAAAATACTACTGATTAAAACTGATCTTGATTTTTGTTTTCGTATAGTATACTACATAGTATTATAGTATACGAAAAAATAATATTTTCATGATGTCTTAACGTATCTGAAGATTGTAGTATTTATGAAATGGTCACCCGCCTGGCTCCTGTGGTCTCACCAGCATCCAAACTACTTGCAACTTTCTGAAATGAGATTTTGACTGAATTCGGTTACGTTCCAGTTCGTTCTGTGAGACTTTGATAAATCTGATTTTGATTATGTTCAGTAGGCTGTATCTGTATAAATTATGCTCTTGTCATTGGTTTTAGTTAAGCACATAGTGAGCGTTTATATAAAACGAAGTCGTATAAAAAAGATGGGGACACTTATCCTGCCATGAAAGTCAGGGCATGCCCAAACTCTCGTCCGCTTCATTTTAAAGCTCCACAAATTGCTTGGTTCTTTTGGTAGAATTAAGATTGCTGATTGTCAAACAGCTTTGAGCCGGACGAGATGCCGAGTTACTCGGCGTCTCATACAGATCCGAAATGCTTGAATATGGCATTGCTGTCGCGATTGACAGGGAAAGAGTTAATATCCGATCGCTATACAGTGCAGCACATCCCCATCTTTCGGATACCGGTATATTTACTTTATTCTCGATTTTCATGGAATTTTCCCATTTCTTATCTTGTTCTGGCAATAAATATACTTTTCAAGTTTATTTGAATCGAGTTTGATATCGATTCTTAGCATGATAAGTTACCGGTATGTCACGATTGCTTGAGTTTGGTTTAATGTGATGCCGTTTCAACATTTCGTGACCATGGTGACACCCAATGATGGAAGCTATCCGACTGCTATTTTCACACACCCCACCCACCACACACACTTTAGAACTAGAATTCAACCGAGACATCCTCATAACTATGAAAACATCTGAACCTCATCGTTGATAGCCAACGTTTATCAGTATCATACGATCAACTACACTGATTGTGTATGAGCATATAAATTATATGCCAGTTTTCAACACGAGCCTTTTTCACGTGTGGATCACTTTTTCACGTATTCATGAGCAGGGCCGTTATTTAACGATCCGGGTAATTTCTCAACGTTACAACTTAACCGGCTGTCATTTTTTAACAGTCAAAACAAATTAACACAGGCACAGGGTTAAAAAGGGACGACTTGTTCAGAGACAAACAGTGGAAATGTTTATACTTTTGCTATTTGTATAGGTTTCAATGTCCAAATATTTGGAGTAAATACAATGCGTACAAGAATGCGTATTGGTCTACGCGGCCTTTTACATGTACCCATTTATTTCATATTATAAGATAGTTTATATATTAAAGAGCAAACATCCTAAGGGGCAATCGTCCTGAAGGGCAATTGTCCTAAACTCATTATCTACATGTACCACGCCCACTGCGTATGAAACATTCATCGGTTTTAAAAACTGACTTAAAAATGTAGATCTAATAAATATTGACAGGCTTGTTGCGAGCATACGAAACATGATATGTTCGATGCCGTTATATACAACTAAATTCACAGTCTTTAAGTAGATTCTAGTTTATTCCACGTTACAGAAGCTGTCGAAATTACACGTTTGTAGGTGGCGGTGGTCTAGTGGTAACGCACTTGACTGTCAGTCCGGAGGTCCGGGGTTCAAATCCCGGTCCCACCCGGAAATTTCAGAGACGCTTTTCCGTGTCTCCCACCCGCATAATTATACTCTCCACCCAGGGGTTAAAATGGGTACCTGTAAGGGTCACTCGCCGGTACTGCGGCTGCATGATTGCGCCATATGTTAGCAGTGCTCAATATTGTAGGCCAATGACTCAATGATCAGGGGAGTAAATGTACAGTCGGCTGAACGGTCATTCGGACTGAAAGTAGACTATAACTAGGTACTTTTTTTTTTTTTACGTTAGACTGAAAAAGTCAATATTAGGGATGTGTAGGCCTAACAGACACCACTTTCGTTAACCCCTGTAATTGGACTACCTACTGTACTTTATGCGAAAATCAACTGCAGTAAACCGCCTCAAAATAAGTCTATGAAGATTCTAATTTAACATTATTTTGATAGAACAAATATACAAACGTAGATCTACTTCAACCTTAAATATATTTAGTAATGTAGCTCTAATTGAAATTGAAACCTTAAATGTATTCAGTAATGTAATAACAATCTAGATCTATGATAACTACTGTGATCATATATTGTCTGTCCTTTGTCGTCTAGAACAAAACTATACAATTTTGATACCAGATGAAACTACTTCAATATGTCTGGAGCAAACATTTTGGACCCATGTAAGACGTACTATTTCGTCTGCAACTGACTTTAATAACTGAAATTATCTGACACCATGGCAGTAGGCTAGTTCTTTTACCAAACGTTTGAGTTTGATTCAGATTACAATTTAGCAGATTACAATTAAGCATGCACGAAATATTAGTTATTGCTGTTCATGCATTTCTTTTTTTAACACTTAACTTAATTGTTTGTAAATTTCTTGCCACTGAAAACTTAAGCAATCAGTTTGGGCCTAAAACAGGTCGAGCGTTGACGCGTGTCTGATCTGAGATCCACATTAGTTGGCTCTTGAAAAACCTATATTGATTCAAACTCTGGGAATTTAAATAAAATAGTATTTTTTTTTCTGATACTGTAGATGATAATAATAAAGTAAACACTATTTCACATGTTAAATCGTGTATTATATTATTCTTCATTAATAATCAGGCTTTCAATCTCTCTCATTCATTCCTTTATTCTTTAGCCTAATTCTTTCCTTCCACGCATCTTTCATAAACCAAACTGCATACATTTTAGATCCAGCTAAGACGATGATAAACTCGACGTCCCATCAGATCAGGGTTTAATTCGTTTGTACTCCTAGAAACGAAAGACCACTAGAATGTCAATCTCTATTTTTCAAAATAATTATTGAAGCAGAGGACAATCTAGCTAACATGACAATCGACATTTTCTCGTGTTTACGACAGCGTTGGAAAATGACGTCACAAATATCTCGTTGAACTAGCGTGTGTACATGTATGGATCAACCTAATCAGATTTATTTCATTAAACAGCATTATAAATGCACACGTTATGGAATAGATCTAGACTATTCCATGTAATTCTTTACAGACAGTTTTGCATTAATCAACACTTAGATATCTAGTGACAAAAGCATGACATCACACTGAATCCTGATTAGACACCAAGACGCAGTTAGCCTACTCTGAATTCCATTAGGATATTAAGTCTAACATTGTTCAAGCAGACAACAATTGCGATTGTAGACGCAAAATCCCGTAGCATGCGAAGAGTTATAGATCTAGGGCCTACTGAAAGTTTGATAAATTAAAGTGTTGTGCGTATCTAGAGCTAGATCTGTGTGTTACTGTTTTGTATTTTATATGAAAAGCTTTCGTTTGAAGGTCTCAGGGTAGATTAGTGATTATGATTATATCTAATTAAGCTATCCTCGTTATATAAATTAATTCATTCATTCATTCATCAACTCATTCATTCAATCAATTATGTGTAGATATAGGCTATTTAAGGTAGGTGGTAGCTTAATGCAGTACAAACATTATGCAGAAAGCTGCATGGGCTGTTTGCATTAGGCTACTTTAAGCCTTGCAATAAGCTCCCACCTGCTTAATATGTTTATATATTGAATTAAAGTGGTCATTTTAGAGGGGTTTCATTGTCTATGTTGGATTCATAAACATCAACTACAGAAAATAATCAAACCTGTAAATGTTTGGCCTCTTAATTTACATATGTTTTAGAAATATTGCGACAATATCACATGCGAGGTTTTGTGCAGATATACTTATAATTTCCATTCAGTGAACATCTTCATTTATTGTATTCAGCATCATCGTCAATATTGGCTACATGTTAAATCTAACAACGCGGCGAATGCAGTTTTCCTCGAATGCATTATGTTGTTAAAAATCATGTGAGTTTTTCCAAGCAAAAAAATATTGAATATTCTATTCTTAGTGGTCTGGCGGGCATCTGGTAGAACATTTGTACTCCTTTCCACCCTTCATAGACGGGTACAATAAATACTGAAATCTACGTCAGTTTTAGAGTGTGCACTTGTTCAATTCCTTTATAAAAATGTGCGTATCAAACCAATGTGCATATCAAACAGAACTACTGGGTATCTGATCTAGACCCAAACTGTTTGCATATGATATCACAGATCTGTTATCTTTGGATGATGAAGGTGTGTACTGTAGTCTGTACAGCTGCAAAAAAACCAACAAGATAATATACAGACTATTTTAACCAATTGTGATCTTCATTTCCTCATTGACCTATTAACACAGAGATTCGATAAGCAAAAAATAACTAGAACTGTCAAAAAGGTGATGAACACGCCCGCATGGCAGCCTTGATCGTAAATCCTAGGACTGATAACACCTGTATGTTAGATACTGGAATTATTTATGTGATGCACATGCTTGTAAACTTCACAGACATCACATCAACATAAATGTGCGTATCAACTTTCATTGAATTACAGTAGAACCTTTCTTAAGCGACCATCAAAAAGAGGTATAATCATGGGCACTTAAGGTTTGTGGTAGCTTAATGCAGTGTAAAAGTAATCAGAAAGTTCCTATGTAAGATTTCTGAATTACTTTTGCCCTGTATTAAACAACCACATGTTGTTAAGACTTATATTCTGTAAATGAATGGTCTTATAAATGAAAAGTGTCAAACGGTTTGGACTGATGAGACGCCGGGTTACTCGACGTCTCATCTGGATTCAAACTGTTTGCTTATGATATTACAGACCCGTCTTCATGACACTGAAGGGTTTAATATTTTTTCTTCATTCGGCGAAAAAATCTGCAGAATATTACTCAGGGAAACAATGAGTATGCACTCTGACAAGCATGTACATTGTGGACACGTTTACACCAACAAAAACGAAGCCTTTGGCGATAATAACATTTGTAAAATATCATATTATGGCGATACTTTCATATTTCAGTGCTTTCTTAATCATGTTCCTTTTTAAACATGTCCTATTTACGTATTACCTGTGACCCATCTTGTCGACACTGACTTTATTGTCATTCGCTTGACAAACAGTTTGGATTCAGATGAGACACCGAGTAATGCCTAGTTTACATTTGCCCTGCGATGAGTTTACGGCGCCCGTAGACTCGACGTAACGTCATTAATTTTTTCGCGCGCTCTCCGTAGTCCGTACGGAGGCAGGCAGTCGCCGGGTGATTTTCATACGGATTTCATACGGGACATACTTCTTAGCGCAATGGCAAACAGTATAGACACAGGGTCTGTCCTGTTTACTAATGAAATCATAGAGATCTGATGCTTGAGTTTTTACCATGGTCAAAAAGTCATAGTGTCATCATTAAAAATCAACTAATCAATTATTTTCATACATTCATTATTTCTTACTTGAACATTCATGAACTCTTTCGCTGCCAATGTCACATCTGTAATTTCCTATGCAAACAGTTTAGATCCAAATGTAACTTGATGTCTCATTAGGATACAAACTGTTGTTTGTTGGATTGACTACTTTTTTAGATAAAAAAAATGAAGAAAATTAAAAATAAATACAATGTAGCAGACGACTAATGTTTCAGGCGACAAAATTCGAAAGCGAAATAGAACTTTAAATGGGCTACGAGTGAATTAAATGATACATGTATTTTTTGTGATACGTTTCACAGTAGATTTGTCTTCAAGTTCCTTAAACACATGAGTATATGGGATGTCAAACAGTCTGGGTCCCGATGAGACACCGAGTTATCCAAGCTGTTCTCAAAGTTAATCAGATTTTCATCCATTTCAGCAAGTCCTACATGTATAAATTAACTTCCGGCAATCAAGATTGAAGACAGCTCCTACTTGAAGACGATAATTTTAGCAGAATAAATTTATTTGGCAGCAAAAGGATTAAGCAAGGAAAATTGTACTCGATGACAATATCATTAGAACCCTCTAATAGTACATATGTAACACGAAAATGATGTGAGTGAATTTTAAAATCTCTCTTAACCGGATATTCAAATTAGTATCAATGCCAGTCTGAAATACTGGAGACAGCTTAATGCAGGATGAAAGTCATGCTGAAAGCTCCTTCTTATGCGAAAAACTCATTTGGAAGCTTTATGCATGACTTTCACCCTGTATTAAGTAGCCATCTGTCTAGACAGACTTTTAAAGCGTAAAATATTGATGAAGGGCAAAGAGGAAATAACGCCCATGGGCAAATCATTTGTCACGGATAGTATTGGGATAGTACGTGTCCTCGGCCATTACTTAAAACTGTCCCTGAAACAGAATTTTAATGCATTTGCGCAAACAGGTTATACCCAGGTCAGAAGATCATGTAGGAGTCGTCTGGTGAGGGTCTGCTCTACGTACTTATGAAATAATATAAAGCTGATTATGTAGTTTCTGCTATTTTCAAAAGAAGACATGTAATCATAAATTAAAGTATTACAGAAGTAAAGCTAATAAATATTCATGATGTACATATTTCTTTCATGAATAAATAGCAGGAACTGTTCGCCCTTTACTGAATATTTATGTCGGAAATAATTACTGAATGGATATATAAATAGCCTCTTTTTTATTATAACACACGAACACATGAATGTTTAGCTAAGGCAGAAACTGCAGGATCAGGTCTATGTTATTGCATAAGCAACAAGAGTAGATCCTGATCATTCAGCTCGTATAGGAGCAGTCTGTGTCAACTCTGTTTTCAAAGGTGTTGAAACGAGCATCTACGGAATAAATGGTTAACCATTTGTTGATTTATACCAATAAAAAATCCACAGGGGTTAAAGTATACTGGATATTTCGTTTCTGACAGATACATCTACATCCCTATTATTGGAATCACTGCACGCCCAATACGTCGCTCAAATTAACTCTGTTGATGGAAGACAACTTGCGGATGTATCTGGGTTTATTCACTTTAACTCGGTGTCTCGTCAGGATCCAAGCTGTTCGATACTCCGTCTTTAGATGCTTGATTGAATAGAGTGTAGTCAAAACTGCACCCGATCAAAATCTGAGCAGTGGACAATGATCTTTCAATATTTGCAGACGAAATTTATTTAGCGGCAAACTTTTCACTTTGTAGCTGATAATATCACCCGTAAGTTGAATTACATCTGAACTATAATACGTTTTCATGAACATGATCATAAATTCCCATTGAACCGACACACGGACGGACGAACAGACATAGGGTCGACTATTCAGACTTTTTTAAAAAGAAAAATGTAATATGATAAACAACGTTTGACCCTGATGAGAGGGCCACTTTATACTATTTGCAAAGACTGAAAGTTCTAGTATACAAATAAAAAGTCCCGGATATAGACAAATATTGTATACCCTGACTCGTCACTGGGTGCATCATTTCAACAATTGCAAATTTTAAAGTAGCTCTTTTGACACGACGTTGGATGAAATTATATTATACCTCAGCTTCATTGTCTTTATAAATTCGGATAATGACTTGTGTCATATTATTACTGTTAGAATCTACTGTATCAAAGCTGGAGATATGTTACTGTTAACAGGTGTCATTTAATGACGCCATTTCCCAATGCTCTGTATGAATGTTAATCTTCACATGAACAAAAATCAGCCATAAATTGAAATGATGTCGATCCTCAGTATGACCTCTGTACAGTAGAACTTTCTTAAGCGGCCATCAAAATGTCTAATTGTGGATCTGTAAGGCAGATCGTAGCTTAATGCATGTCAAAAGTACTGCAAAAAGTTCCTATAGGAGTGTGCTGTATTACTTTTGCCTTGCATTAAACACTACTCTTTTCAATTATGAAAGGACGCTTAACCCTTCTCTTGCTGAATTTTAAAATACATTTCTCCTTCTTTACCCTTGCCCTGTTGTAATGTTGTATAATTACATTATATCTTAACTGTGTACAAGTATTTCGCTGTGCAATCACTGCTGTGGTGTGCACTGGTTGCACAATCAACTTGTAAATAGTGCAGACCCTGATAAGACAGCTCCTGCAGGAGCTGTCTCATCTGGGTCTTCACTATTTACTGGTAGGTATATTGACGTGAATAGCAAGCGAAGGGTTAAGACATGTTTACTGTGCGTTGGTTGTTCGTGGTTTTAAGTTAGTAACGTCGTTAAACGTAGTGTGAAAGGTTTTGCTTTTTTGTCCGTCGTTTGTCTCTATGCTATACAGTTCATTGGGGGTTATCTTGGTAAATATATATAAACTTGATGTTAAAATTGAAATGCAGTGTACATAAGACAGGAGTTTCTTTCCTCGACGTTTGACAAAGCAGTTTTCACTGAGAAAATACAATTTAGAACATTCTGTACGTATTTAACGTGCATTTATTGCTCGCCAGTTAATGATGTTTGAACCATTCTAATGTTAAATATTGAAATGTTTATCCGTCCACAATGAATATGAATTAGTTGAATCATTATACGTTTAGATCAAATGTAGACACTGAATAATCATGTCCTATTGTGCAGACCGATACCAAACAGCTCCTCTAGGAATTCTCTACATGTACAGTTAAACGTCGATATCTCGAACTTCAATAGACCATAAAAATTACTTATAACAGAGAATCGAGTCATCCAATTTCTAATGTGAACTGTTGCTCAAATTCACAATTTAATACAGGTTTTCAGAGCTTTCAGCATTACTTTACATCTGTATTAAGCTGTCACATTTGTAGTCATATGCGTAGTGATACGTTTTCAGTTTCCATCAGTTCAGCTGTATTTGCAAAATGCAATTATGCACTAAAATATGCAGGCTACTTGAATGGGAATGGTGAAGAAAAATACACCATCGTAGGTCAATTTATTACCTTCCAAGACCGTGTATAATAATCATTATTACCAAAGACAGGCAAAATGACTAGAACACACGTAAGTCAGTACACGGCCTGTTGGTTGTCCTCAAATGTGATCGTTTTGAAAACAACGTGATCTTGTTGAAAACAAATGGACAAAATGTCTTCTTTAAAAAAAAATTAGCTGACGACATACTCGGTCAACAGTTTACAGCGTGCTTATGGTTTTATATCATGATGAAATCACCAAAAGTATGATCTCCTGCAGATTCCGCTTACCTCTAATTTGTTAAAGCTTTTGAAAAAAAAAACTTGATCGACTGTCAAACAACTTGGGTCCAGATGATTCTCGGCGTCTCGCCCGGAACCAAGATGTTTGTAAATGCCAGATCGCGCATAGCAGGAGTAGGGTTTACTATTGTTGATGACAATGTATGGGTCTTTTGTAAAATTCCAAACGCAAGTAGCTACAACATGACACCATCATCTATCTCCTAAACGGTCAGAATAAAGATAATAAAATGTTTGAAAAAAAAACACCTTTGGGTATCAGCGATCTGTTTTAACACATTCCCTGATAGGCTAGTTTTTATTTGAAAGAATCTACTGAAAGGGAGCATTTACTAGAAAATGCCTTTAGAATTGAAGTTTGGAAACCATTGTGATAAATAGAGCATGTGCTCCTTTGGAACAGACACTCTATTTATCACTATGGTTTCAAAACGTGATTTTCAGAGGCGTCAATATGAGGTAAAGTGCTTTTAAAGGCACATAAACGCCGGAGAAAATAGTGCGGATGGACCGTGCCGAACTGACGGTATGTAAATAAATCGAGTATAGTTAGCCTTTTTCCGGCTTCTGGCGGATCCTTGATGTTTACAAACAGTTTGGATCCAACTGATACACTGAATAAGTCTAGGTCTCATCAGGATACAAACTGTTTGACACCCTAATTGCCTTTTGATAGAGATGCTGATTATAAATTGAATTTTGAAAACGCAGAGGATGACAATTGTATAAAAATAGTTGGTCGGCGGGCTAAAGGTCAGATAGACATGTATTAACCCTTTTCCGTGAGAACTATGTTGATTCCAAATTTCAATACCTACATTGTACTGAATATTCAAGGATAACTAGTTATAATGAAATGTAGACGGTGGAACATTGTAGCCATTTTAGAATCTAAGGAAACGGATATATCAAATTCCTTCAGAATACAGAGCAGACCTTAACAGGACGGCTCCTATAGGAGTCATCTGGTCTGGGTTTACTCTGTTTGCAAATGTGTGAAAAGGCAGTTATATGAAGGGAAGTGTTAAATGATAGGAATGTTTATGCAATAAGTTAGTGCTTAAATAATCTCTTCAACAGCTTTAGCAAATTGCACAGTTCGTACTCTTGTTTCGTTTGATAATAAATGACACCTAATCACTGTAATCAGTATACAAATGACACACACATATTTGTGGTACAAGAGTTACGAAATGTTAGGCGACACCAGTTTGCTTAGCCTTTCATCTGGGTTCATTTAATTTGTAAATAGAAGTACTTATTACAAAGGTGGTTTATAGATAGATACAGTAAAATTACTCTAAGCCGATTACATAAAATAATCCTGTGTCAGATGGTAACTCAATGCAGGTCGAAAGTACATGTAGTGCAGAAAGCTCTTACATTATTTATCATACATTTAGCAAACATATACCTATAACTGCAGCAATGTTATATTCATTAAGTGATGGCTTTAGAGGTTTTCAACTCTATACAAAGCTACAGATAAGGGTGCGTACCCAATACTAAAACTGTTATTTTTCCACCAAACCCTAGAGACGATTCTAAAGAGTTGTGGCAGTATAGGATTTGGTGGAGAAAAAAGGAGGTATTATTGCAAACGTTTTAATATACACATCTTATCTGGAGCTCCGATACATATTCAATAGTTTTGAAAGTGTATACCTTTATTGCAAGTGGATATCTATCACTGTATGGTGCCATAAGATTGAAGAGGAACCAAGGACATTACAAGACATGATGGCATTTGATATTTTTTTTATTTATAGGAACCAAGTGCATTATGATAATTTATGAGATATGATGGCATTTTCAAAAAGCTTTTAATTTAAACATACCAACACTTCTGTCTGCTTAACCAATAATGCTTAACCCTTTCCCTTTTGTAAGCGTATTTTTACGCATCTGCAAACATAGTAGACCCAGACCAGGGTCTGCTTTGTTTGCTTATGGCGTAATATAGATTTGATTCTACAGCTACAGCTTCAGCCTGGGCCAAAATGTCATGTATTCAAATGCCATTATAAAATCAAATCTTATTAATATTCATGACGTTGTTAGTTCTTACATGAATATACAACAGGGAAAGGGTTAACCTGATAAATGTTTATAAACTAATACAGACATTATACATACTAATTAGATGATTTTTTTCATAACAGCATTAGAAACACAGGAATGTTTGGCCATATCAGAAATAGTCTATATTACTCCCTCTCTCTCTCTACATATAACAGAAATTGCTGAATTTCAAGTAACACTTAACTATTGTAAGCACAAGGTCTCTACATCCTGTTCGGTCTTGTTAAAACTAATTCACAATGTCTCTATATCCTGTTTGATCATGTATCACTCTATCAGGGACTTCCCATGAAAATAATTCCACATTTGTAAGTAAATGTATAAACCACCAAGTGTGTCATGGCATCTAAAATGATCTTTACGTGAACTAGAAAGCAAATATACAATGTTTTTGTTATCCTTTCACTTGTTTATATTTCTTCATAATTCATGACATCATAAATATTCATTGCCAAACTATTCATAGTTAATTTTTCATCTGATCTGGGTCCACTCTGTTTCCAAAATGTATGAAAAGGCATTTCTATGAGGGAAAGGGTTAACCCACTGATATTTTTATCAAGGTTATGCTTTGTAATGGTTCTTCAACTTTTCCTTTCACTGAACAGGTATGTTCTCGGTTTCCAGCATCTGTTATCAAGGGACAACTCTCCTAGGGACTCTATTTAACTGTGTCCACGAGGTCTATAATCTGTTGTTTACCTGAAGAAAAAAAAAGAATTTGAAATCCCTCATAATGAATTCCTTTCAGAAAAGAACATTATATTCAAAACAAGAGTGTTAGGAGGAACACATGTGTCACCTGCTCGTTACTGACACAAAAACTGTTAATATGCCGGAGTGCGAAATTCAGAACAAAGGGGAATGACTAAAAAAGTATTGCATGCAGTGATGGATCTTAGTTACATCAATGGTCCTCAATGAGAGGAAGACACAAGTGAAATTTTAAATCTCTATAATGATTAGTTTAGAAATGAAGGGCCAAAAAAGAAAGTGTGATGGACAGACAGACAGACAGACAGACAACAGAAAAGTGATCCCTGAGTGACACACTGCCTCTCGGCAGGTGACACAACAAGAAACAGAAAGGTGTTTCTCCTCTGAACACATGTGTAACCTGTTATGTTTCTCTGAACATTGTCACATGTCGAAACTGTCATTAAAACGTCATGTTCAACCAATCAAATAAGATATAGAACTGAGTCCATATTAACACCAGTTTCATGCTGCAAATAGAATTGTAAATAATGCACATGTAATGTGCATATAGAAAAAGCGAAAGAAGTGAGATTAAAGGTCAAGGTCGCAAACCTTTGGTAAAAGGCATTCCATACTGTTAGGATGTACACAAACTCCCAAAATTGATGTTCCTGCTTAACAGCATAGGAGATATGCTCCTATTTAGTCCTCCTAATCATCATATTGGCCTTTTATATCTCGTACATCAGTCATCTGATTTGAATCTACTCTGCTTTCAAAGGCGTGAATAGCATTTACATTTGAGAAAACATTGAAATATTAAAACAGATTTATGCCACCCCCCCCCCCCCCCACCGGTGGGCATATAGTAATCGCATTGTCCTTCCTTCCATCCGTCCGTCTAAAATTTCACATCCCTGGTCCATGAGTCAAAGGTCAAGGTCATCCTTCAAGGTCAAAGGTCGAGGGCAATTCAAGATGGTCCTCTTAAGCACTGTTTCATCCTTTCTAACACTAACCCTATTTGGTCCCCCTAATCATCACATTGTCCTTTTATATCTCTTACAGAGCTTCATCTGATATGGGTCTACTCTGTTTTCAAAGGCATGAAGCATTTATATTAGGGAAAAGGTTGAAATATTAAAACAGAATTATGCATCCAACGGCGGGCATGTAGTAATTGGTTTGTCCATCCTTCTGTCCATCGTCCATCCGTCTGTCCTTCGATCTGTCCATCCCAAATTTTGTGTCGCTTTTATAACTTTTTTTATCTGCGAATGGTTTTCAAACTAACATGGCACACATGTTTACCACACATAGACAATGTGTGGCATTTAACTCTCTAGTCCATGGGTCAAAGGTCAAGGTCATCCTTCAGGGTCAAAGGTCGGGGGTGTACCCATACATCTCATCACAGCAATTTTCAGCGAAATCAAACAATATCTAAATGTTGACCAATCAGAGACCACCATTTGGTTACCATGGCAACATTTTAAAAACAAAAAGTTCTTCTACATATCTGCAAATAACAAGCAATGTTCATGTGAAGTTATTGGACTACATATTATTTTAAACATTGATAAGTAATTCAAGATGGTCACCCTAAGCACTGTTTCATCCTTTCTAACCCTAACCCTATTTGGTCCCCCTAATTGTCACATTGTCCTTTTATATCTCTTACAGAGCTTCATCTGATATGGGTCTACTCTGTTTTCAAAGGCATGAAGCATTTATATTAGGGAAAAGGTTGAAATATTAAAACAGAATTATGCATCCAACAGCAGGCATGTAGTAATTGCATTGTCAATCCTTCTGTCTGTCCGTCCTTCTGTCCTTCGATCCGTCTATCTCAAATTTTGTGTCATATAGTTTTCACTATATGTTTCTAGAGAAAACTAGCCACCCCTGGGGCGGGGCCAATTTTGATCCAAGGGGCATACTTTATACAACTTTTGTAGAGGACCTAAACATGATGCTATGTGCCAAATATGAAAGCTGAGAACCATCCAGTTTCTGAGGAAAATATTTTCAAATCTGACACTATATGTTTCTATTGCGAACTGGCTACCCCTGGGGCGGGGCCAATTTTGACACCGGGGGCATAGTTTATATAACTCTTGTAGAGGACCTGAACATGATGTTATGTGTCAAATATGAAAGCTGAGAACCTTCCAGTTTCTGAGGAGAAGATTTTCAAATCTGACACTATATGTTTCTATTGCGAACTGGCTACCCCTGGGGCGGGGCCAATTTTGACACCGGGGGCATAGTTTATATAACTCTTGTAGAGGACCTGAACATGATGTTATGTGTCAAATATGAAAGCTGAGAACCTTCCAGTTTCTGAGGAGAAGATTTTCAAAGTTGTCACTATATGTTTCTATTGAGACATGGCTACCCCTGAGGCGTGGCCAATTTTGACCCCTGGGCATAATTTATATAACTTTTGTAGAGGACCTGAATATAATCCTATGTGCCAAATATGAAAGCTAAGAACCCTGTAGATTTAGAGGAGAAGATTTTCAAAGTTTTCACTATATGTTTCTATTGAAACTGGCCACCCCTGGGGCGGGGTCAATTTTGACCCCAGAGGCATAATGTATATAACTTTTGTAGAGGACCTGAACATGATGCTATGTGCCAAATATGAAAGCTGAGAACCTTTCAGTTTCAGAGAAGAATATATTCAAAGTTTTACCATATATTTCTATTGAAAACTGGCTACCCCTAGGGCGGGGCCAATTTTGACCCCAGGGGCATAATTTATAAAAAAAATCGTAGAGGACCTGAACATGATGCTATATGCCAAATATGAAAGCTGAGAACTTTCCAGTTTCAGAGGAGAAGATTTTCAAAGTTTCACTATATGTTTCTATTGAAAACTGGCTACCCCTGGGGCGGGCCCAATTTTGACCCAAGGGGCATAATTTATACAAATTTTGTAGAGGACCTGAACATGATGCTATGTGCCAAATATGAAAGCTGAGAACCCTGTAGATTCAGAAGAAAAGATTTTCAAAGTTGTCACTATATGTTTCTATTTAAAACTGGCTACCCCTGGGGCGGGGCCAATTTTGACCCCAGGGGCATAATTTATATAACTTTTGTAGAGGACCTGAACATAATGCTATGTGCCAAATATGAAAGCTGAGAACCCTGTAGATTCAGAGGAGAAGATTTTCAAAGTTATCACTATATGTTTCTAATGAAATCTGGCTACCCCTTGGGTGCGGCCAATTTTGACCCCAGGGCCATAATTTATATAACTTTTGTAGAGGACCTGAACATGATGCTATGTGCCAAATATGAAAGCTGAGTATCCTGTAGATTCAGAGGAGAAGATTTTCAAAGTTTTACTATATATTTCAATAGAAAACAAGGCACCCCTGGGGCGGGGCCAATTTTGACCCCAGGGCCAAAATTTATATTACTTTTGTAGAGGACCTAAAGATGATGCTATGTACCAAAGATGAAAGCTGAGAACCCTGTAGATTCAGAGGAGAAGATTTTTAAAGGTTCAAATTGTTGACGCCCGACGACAGACGACGGACGACATCAAGTGATCACAAAAGCTCACCCTGAGCACAAAAAGGCTCTGGTGAGCTAACAAAAAGTTTTCTACACATCTCCAAATAACAAGCAATGTTCATGTGAAGTTATTGGAATACATATTATTTTAAACATTGATAAGTAATTCAAGATGGTCACCCTAAGCACTGTTTCATCCTTTCTAACCCTAACCCTATTTGGTCCCCCTAATTGTCACATTGTCCTTTTATATCTCTTACAGAGCTTCATCTGATATGGGTCTACTCTGTTTTCAAAGGCATGAAGCATTTATATTAGGGAAAAGGTTGAAATATTAAAACAGAATTATGCATCCAACGGCAGGCATGTAGTAATTGCATTGTCAATCCTTCTGTCTGTCCGTCCTTCTGTCCTTCGATCCGTCTATCTCAAATTTTGTGTCATATAGTTTTCACTATATGTTTCTAGAGAAAACTAGCCACCCCTGGGGCGGGGCTAATTTTGATCCAAGGGGCATACTTTATACAACTTTTGTAGAGGACCTAAACATGATGCTATGTGCCAAATATGAAAGCTGAGAACCATCCAGTTTCTGAGGAAAATATTTTCAAATCTGACACTATATGTTTCTATTGCGAACTGGCTACCCCTGGGGCGGGGCCAATTTTGACACCGGGGGCATAGTTTATATAACTCTTGTAGAGGACCTGAACATGATGTTATGTGTCAAATATGAAAGCTGAGAACCTTCCAGTTTCTGAGGAGAAGATTTTCAAAGTTGTCACTATATGTTTCTATTGAGACATGGCTACCCCTGAGGCGTGGCCAATTTTGACCCCTGGGCATAATTTATATAACTTTTGTAGAGGACCTGAATATAATCCTATGTGCCAAATATGAAAGCTAAGAACCCTGTAGATTTAGAGGAGAAGATTTTCAAAGTTTTCACTATATGTTTCTATTGAAACTGGCCACCCCTGGGGCGGGGTCAATTTTGACCCCAGAGGCATAATGTATATAACTTTTGTAGAGGACCTGAACATGATGCTATGTGCCAAATATGAAAGCTGAGAACCTTTCAGTTTCAGAGAAGAATATATTCAAAGTTTTACCATATATTTCTATTGAAAACTGGCTACCCCTAGGGCGGGGCCAATTTTGACCCCAGGGGCATAATTTATAAAAAAAATTGTAGAGGACCTGAACATGATGCTATATGCCAAATATGAAAGCTGAGAACTTTCCAGTTTCAGAGGAGAAGATTTTCAAAGTTTCACTATATGTTTCTATTGAAAACTGGCTACCCCTGGGGCGGGCCCAATTTTGACCCAAGGGGCATAATTTATACAAATTTTGTAGAGGACCTGAACATGATGCTATGTGCCAATATGAAAGCTGAGAACCCTGTAGATTCAGAAGAAAAGATTTTCAAAGTTGTCACTATATGTTTCTATTTAAAACTGGCTACCCCTGGGGCGGGGCCAATTTTGACCCCAGGGGCATAATTTATATAACTTTTGTAGAGGACCTGAACATAATGCTATGTGCCAAATATGAAAGCTGAGAACCCTGTAGATTCAGAGGAGAAGATTTTCAAAGTTATCACTATATGTTTCTAATGAAATCTGGCTACCCCTTGGGTGCGGCCAATTTTGACCCCAGGGCCATAATTTATATAACTTTTGTAGAGGACCTGAACATGATGCTATGTGTTAAATATGAAAGCTGAGAACCCTGTAGATTCAGAGAAGAAGATTTTCAAAGTTGTCACTATATGTTTCTATTCAAAACTGGCTACCCCTGGGGCGGGGCCAATTTTCACCCCAGGGCCATAATTTATATAACTTTTGTAGAGGACCTGAACATGATGCTATGTGCCAAATATGAAAGCTGAGAATCCTGTAGATTCAGAGGAGAAGATTTTCAAAGTTTTACTATATATTTCAATAGAAAACAAGGCACCCCTGGGACGGGGCCAATTTTGACCCCAGGGCCAAAATTTATATTACTTTTGTAGAGGACCTAAAGATGATGCTATGTACCAAAGATGAAAGCTGAGAACCCTGTAGATTCAGAGGAGAAAATTTTTAAAGGTTCAAATTGTTGACGCCCGACGACGGACGACATCAAGTGATCACAAAAGCTCACCCTGAGCACAAAAAGGCTCTGGTGAGCTAACAAAATGTTTTCTACACATCTCCAAATAACAAGCAATGTGCATGTGAAGTTATTGGAATACATATTATTTTAAACATTGATAAGTAATTCAAGATGGTCACCCTAAGCACTGTTTCATCCTTTCTAACCCTAACCCTATTTGGTCCCCCTAATTGTCACATTGTCCTTTTATATCTCTTACAGAGCTTCATCTGATATGGGTCTACTCTGTTTTCAAAGGCATGAAGCATTTATATTAGGGAAAAGGTTGAAATATTAAAACAGAATTATGCATCCAACGGCGGGCATGTAGTAATTGCATTGTCCATCCTTCTGTCCGTCTGTACTTCGATCTGTCCATCCCAAATTTTGTGTCGCTTCTATACCTTTTTTTATTTTTTTTATCTGTGAATAGATTTCAAAATAACCTGGCACAAATGTTAACCACACATAGACAATTTGTGGCGTTTAACTCCCTAGTCCATGGGTCAACGGTCAATGTCATCCTTATAGGTCAAAGGTCCGGGCGTACCCAA
This sequence comes from Azorinus chamasolen, assembly GCA_963576725.1. Classification (NCBI taxonomy): domain Eukaryota; kingdom Metazoa; phylum Mollusca; class Bivalvia; order Cardiida; family Solecurtidae; genus Azorinus; species Azorinus chamasolen. Next base: position 23,296,644 of record OY755240.1, read on the forward strand.
ATACCTCATCACAGCAATTTTCAGCAAAATCAAACAATATCTAAATTTTGACCAATCAGAGACCACAATTTCGTTACCATGGCAACATTTTAAAAACAACAAGATGTGTTTGTGAAACACTATGCCCTGTCATATATTTGACCTCTGACCTTGAAGGATGACCTTGGCCTTGACATGTCACCCCTCAAAATATGAGGCTTTATGAGATACATATGTATGCCAAATATCAAGTCTCTATCTGTACTGGCTCAAAAGTTAAGACCAATGTTAAGGTTCCATTAAAGTTACAAAGAAACAGACAATTTGACCTTTGACCCTGGATGACCTTGACCTTGACATGTCACACCTCAAAATGTGCAGCCTCACAAGCATACCAAATATCAAGTCTCTATCTCTACTGGTCCAAAAGTTATGGCCAATGTTAAAGTCGGTGATTTGACCCATATATTTGACCTCTGACCCTGAAGTATGACCTTGACCTTGACATGTCATCCCTCAAAATGTGCGGCTTTATGAGATACATATGCATGCCAAATAGCAAGTCTCTATCTGTACTGGCTAAAAAGTTATAACCAATGTTAAAGTTTCTGACAAACAAACAGACAAACAGACAGACAGGGCAAAAACAATATGCCCCCCAGATCTGATCTGGGGGGCATAAAAAGTTTTCTACACATCTCCAAATAACAAGCAATGTTCATTTGAAGTTATTGCACTACATATTATTTTAAACATTGATAAGTAATTCAAGATGGTCACCCTAAGCACTGTTTCATCCTTTCTAACCCTAACCCTATTTGGTCCCCCTAATCATCACATTGTCCTTTTATATCTCTTACAGAAGTCATCTGATATTGGTCTACTCTGTTTTCAAAGGCATGAAGCATTTATATTAGGGAAAAGGTTGAATATTAAAACAGAATTATGCATCCAACGGCGGACATATAGTAATTGGTTTGTCCATCCTTCTGTCCATCCGTCTGTCTGTCCTTCGATCCGTCAATCCCAAATTTTGCGTCTTTGTATCTGTGAATGGATTTCAAAATAACCTGGCACAAATGTTTACCACATATAGACAATTTGTTGCGTTTAACTCCCTAGTCCATGGGTCAAAGGTCAAGGTCATCCTTCAGGGTCAAAGGTCGGGGGCGTACCCAAATACAGTGAAGCTCACTTATAACGAAGTCCGCGGGACCCTCTGATTTCTTTCGTTATATCCAAATTTCGTTATATCAGGTCCATTTTACTATATGTAATCAGAAAGGGGGAATAAATTTTATTTTGTTATATGCAGTATTTCGTTATATCCAAGTTCGTTATAAGTGAGCTTGACTGTACCTCACCACAGCAATTTTCAGCAAAATCAATTAATACCTAAATTTTTTACAATCAGAGATCACATTTGGTTACCATGGCAACATTTTAAAAACAACAAGATGTGTTTGTGAAACACTATGCCCCCTCATATATTTGACCTCTGACCTTGAATGATGATCTTGACCTTGACATGTCACCGCTCAAGATGTGCAGCCTCATGAGATACACAAGCATGCCAAATATCAAGTCTCTATCTCTACTAGTCCAAAAGTATGGCAATTGTTAAAATTGGTGATTTGACCCATATATTTGACCTCTGACCCTGAAGGATGACCTTGACCTTGACATGTTACCCCTCAAAATGTGAGGCTTTCTGAGATACATATGCATGCCAAATATCAAGTCTCTATCTGTACTGGCTCAAACGTTATAACCAATGTAAAAGTTGCTGACAAACAGACAGACAGGGCAAAAACAATATGCCCCCCAGATCTGATCTGGGGGCATAAAAAGTTTTCTACACATCTGCAAATAACAAGCAATGTTCATGTGAAGTTATTGGAATACATATTATTTTAAACATTGATAAGTAATTCAAGATGGTCACCCTAAGCACTGTTTCATCCTTTCTAACCCTAACCCTATTTGGTCCACCTAATCATCACAATGTCCTTTTATATCTCTTACAGAAGTCATCTGATATGGGTCTACTCTGTTTTCAAAGGCATGAAGCATTTATGTTAGTGAAAAGGTTGAAATATTAAAATAGAATTATGCATCCAACTGCGGGCATGTAGTAAATAAATTGTCCATCCTTCTGTCCGTCCGTCCATCTGTCTGTCCTTCGATCTGTCAATCCCAAATTTTGTGTCACTTTTATAACTTTTTTATCTGCGAATAGATTTCAAACTAACATGGCACAAATGTTTCCCAAACATAGACAAAGTCACAATGTGTGGCATTTAAATCCCTAGTCCATGGGTCAACGGTCAAGGTCATCCTTCCGGGTCAAAGGTCGAGGCGTACCCAAATACCTCATCACAGCAATTTTCAGCAAAATCAAACAATATCTAAATTTTGACCAATCAGAGACCACCATTTCGTTACCATGGCAACAATTTAAAAACAACAAGATGTGTTTGTGAAACACTATGCCCCCTCATATATTTGACCTCTGACCTTGAAGGATGACCTTGGCCTTGACATGTCACCCCTCAAAATGTGAGGCTTTATGAGATACATATGTATGCCAAATATCAAGTCTCTATCTGTACTGGCTCAAAAGTTAAGACCAATGTTAAGGTTCCCTTAAAGTTACAAAGAAACAGACAATTTGACCTTTGACCCTGGATGACCTTGACCTTGACATGTCACACCTCAAAATGTGCAGCGTCATGAGATACACAAGCATGCCAAATATCAAGTCTCTATCTCTACTGGTCCAAAAGTTATGGCCCATGTTAAAGTCGGTGATTTGACCCATATATTTGACCTCTGACCCTGAAGTATGACTTGACCTTGACATGTCACCCCTCAAAATGTGCGGCTTTATGAGATACATATGCATGCCAAATAGCAAGTCTCTATCTGTACTGGCTAAAAAGTTATAACCAATGTTAAAGTTTCTGACAAACAAACAGACAAACAGACAGACAGGGCAAAAACAATATGCCCCCCCCCCCCCGATCTGATCTGGGGGGCATAAAAAGTTTTCTACACATCTCCAAATAACAAGCAATGTTCATTTGAAGTTATTGGACTACATATTATTTTAAACATTGATAAGTAATTCAAGATGGTCACCCTAAGCACTGTTTCGTCCTTTCATGTAGTAATTGCATTGTCCATCCTTCTGTCTGTCCGTCCCTCTGTCTTTTGATCTGTCCATCCCAAATTTTGTTTCGCTTCTATCTTTTTTTTTTATCTGTGAATGGATTTCAAAATAACCTGGCACAAATATTTACCACACATAGACAATTTGTGGCGTTAAACTCCCTAGTCCATGGGTCAAAGGTCAAGGTCATCCTTCAGGGTCAAAGGTCTGGGGCGTACCCAAATACCCCATCACAGCAATTTTCAGCAAAATCAAACAATATCTAAATTTTTACCAATTAGAGATCACATTTGGTTACCATGGCAACATTTTAAAAACAACAAGATGTGTTTGTGAAACACTATGCCCCCTCATATATTTGACCTCTGACCTTGAATGATGATCTTGACCTTGGCATGTCACCCCTCAAGATGTGCAGCCTTATGAGATACACAAGCATGCCAAATATCAAGTCTCTATCTCTACTGGTCAAAAAGTTATGGCCAATGTTAAAGTTGGTGATTTGATCCATATATTTGACCTCTGACCTTGAAGGATGACCTTGACCTTGACATGTTACCCCTCAAAATGTGCGGCTTCATGAGATACATATCCATGCCAAATATCAAGTCTCTATCTGTACTGGCTCAAAAGTTATAACAAATGTTAAAGTTGCTGACAAACATACAGACAGACAGGGCAAAAACAATTTGCCCCCAGATCTGATCTGGGGGGCATAAACATATGTCTACACATCTCCAAATAACAAGCAATAATCATGTGAAGTTATTGGACTACATATTATATTAAACATTGATAAGTAATTCAAGATGGTCATCTTAAGCACTGTTTCATCCTTTCTAACCCTATTTGGTCCCCCTAATCATCACATTGTCCTTTTATATCTCTTACAGAAGTCATCTGATATGGGTCTACTCTGTTTTCAAAGGCATGAAGCATTTATATTAGGGAAAAGGTTGAAATATCAAAACAGAACAAGACGTGTTTGTAAAACACTATGCTCTTGACCTTTGACCCTGAAGGATGACCTTGACCTTTGACCCATGGGCCAGGGTGTTGGATGTGAGCCAACATATCGTCTATGTGTGGTGAGCATTTGTGCTTGGTTATTTTGAAATCCATTCACAGATAAAAGTTTTAGAAGAGACACGAAATTTGGGGCGGATGGATGGAAGAACAGAGAGACAGACAGATAGACGGACGAATGGAAGTACAGACTATGCGATTACTATATGCCCACCATTGGGAGGCATAAAAACACCAACATTATATTCAATAATTATAAATACATGCATTTTATGTATTTTGAAAGAAACCATTCCTTGGCAAGCCCTGCTTTACCATAAATTGATTGTTATAATAGCACATGGACTCAGACATATTTTTGCCACGGCAGTATTAAGCTGCAGAATCATATCTAGATTATATCCAATGCAAAGACAGCAGATATTTGCACCAAGTTCTGTGACAATTGGATAGGAACTGCTCAATTTAGAGTGCCTACTTGCCTGCCCACTTGACAAACACTAGGTTTCACATAAAACAACACATCTCTTCTACATTATACCTCACATTGTGATCACATTTGCACAAGGTTTGGATTCAAATGAGATGTTGAGTACTCAGTGTGTCATGAGGATCCAAGCTGTTTAATATTTTCCATCTTAAAATTCATGTAACAAGTAACAGCATCATGAATATTTATTTGTTGAAAGGCATATGAACTTAGTAAAGTCTGATCTATCATAATTTCAGTCAAGCAAATAGAACAGTAGACCCTAATCAGACAATTCCTCCAGGAGTTGTCTGATTCAGACCTTTCCTGTTTGCAAAGTGGTGAAAAAGTTTTGTAAAAGGGACATTTTCGGATCAACAATTAGACCAATAATTATTGGATTGGAAAAGATATATAGATGTATATATACAAGAGTGCCAAAATGTCACAAAATATTGCCCGTCAAATGTCTTCAGTTGAATGGCCCTTACTCCATATCAGGTGGCAATAGTTCATGGATTTTTTTTTTTTTATTAGTCTTAACCTTAGTCTGGTAAAGCCCAGGGTTTCTGCCTTTACTGATATCTATGCACATGTGAAGTTCAGAAGATCGGACATACAGATCAAAAGGAAATTGGAAAATTCTACAGAAAAACAATATATTTTAGAACAAAATGACCTTGACCTTAGTCGGGCAGAGCCCAAATTCAATAGAGTTCCTGTCCTCATTGATATCAATGCACATGTGCAGTTTCATGAAGATCAGACATACAGAACCAAAGTTATAGTCCAGAAATGGGATATTCTACAGAAAAACAATCTATTTTTTCGAAAACAAATGACCTTGACCTTGGCCGGGCAAAGCCCATGGATGTTAAATAAGGTTCCTATTCTCACTAATATCAATGCACATGTGGAGTTTCATGAAGATCGGGCATGCAGAACTTAAGTTATCTTCCTAAAACGAAATAATACTACTGAAAAACAATCTATTTTTAGACAAAAATAGCTTGACCTTGGTTAGGCAAAGCTCATATTCAATAGGGTTCCTGCCCTCACTAATATCAATGCACATGTGGAGTTTCATAAAGATCGAGCACACAGAACTAAAGTTATCGTCCGGAAACAGAAACATACTACTGAAAAACAATCTAATTTTAGAAAGTGACCTTGACCCTGGTCTGGTAAAGCCCATAAACAATAGGGTTCCTGCCCTCATTGATATCCATGCACATGTAAAGTTTCATGAAGATCAATCATACAGAACTAAAGTTATCGTCCGGAAACGAATTGAGACGCCCGCCCACCCGCCAGCCAACCGAAGGGTTTACATTCACATAATACATCCCGTCTAAAGACGGCCGTATAATAAATACATGAAAACATTTATTGGTGGACTGCAGTCAATCACAATATGTCCAGAATGAAGTAAGTTAGTGTTGAAAGGATTATCCCATTACTTAATGAATATCCATGAAGAAATCATTACTATCAATATTTATCACAGGAGGCCATTTCGTGGGTCTACATGGTCTAAAAGTTTAAAAAAAAATGATTGGGTCGATTTAGTGTCGTATTTAATTATATACAAGGGGTCTAACTACCCACTCGCAAATTTCACAACCGATTCGAAATAACGTCCAGTTTTGGACAGCCAAGATGGAATAACCACTAATATTTGGTATGAACGTGAAGCTGGGACATTGTACATTTCAAATAATATAACTTTTGATACATTCTGACTAAGCCGTAGCCACTGCTGACATGAAATTCCTATAAAATACGCTGATTTTGCTTACTCGAACGAGATCTCGCAACGATTTACCGCTTGGACCCCCTGTAAAACGGCCATAATCGCGATGCCTCGAGACAAAACGATTGTGCAATCAATACATATGATAAAACGCTATCGTTTACCTCTCAAGCTCTCTGCAGACACTGATGCAGATCCGAAATGCAGGCGAATTTTCGTGCAATTAGCAGATTTAAATCTCTGTCAGGCTACTACGAGTCACGTGACCCGCTTCCTTTACAATAGCAACATCCCTGTGTGTGTTTCTTGTTTGCCCTATAAGCATGAGCGAGAACGCAGGGCACCATCCCTCGGTCAACAGGTGCCTTTTGACTGGCTAAGTAGAAACTAGGTCAAGTTGTTGCGAGATCTTGTCGGACTAAGAAAAATCAGTGTATTGTGTAGGAATTTCACGTCGGCACTGGCTACGGCTTATTCAGACTGTATCAAAAGTTATATTATTTGAAAAGTACAATGTCCCAGCTTCACGTTCGTACTAAACATTAGTGGTTATTTTGGTTGTCAAAAACCGGGCGTTATTTAGAATCGGTCGTGAAATTTTCGAATGGGTAGTTAGATCCCTTGTATATAATTAAATATGACACTAAATCGACCCAATCATATTTTTTTAAAACTTTTAGACCATGTAGACCCACGAAATGGCCCCCTGTGATATTTATAAGCAGAATAATTACACCTGCACATGATCAGGTCATTTTGGCCATGGTAGAAATTGTAGAATCTGACCTATATCACTCAATAAGCAAAATACAGCTCCTACTGACGCTTCTGATCTGGGTCTACTATTTGCAAATATAATTGTTTTTATCAAGTAAAGTGGTATGGCATTGCAAAAAGAGTATACCTAGATCAGATGGCTTCTGTAGGAGCCATCTGATCAAGGTCTGCTCTATTTACTTATAATATTGAATTATAAAGATCCTATTCTACAGTGTCTGCCATAGGCAAACCATAATGTGTTCATGTATGATTATAAAATTTAAGCTAATAGATATCCATGACATCATTATTTGTTACATGAATATTCATAAAGTAAAGGACTAATTACGACCCAGAAATAGATTTCATTTTAAGGGCATTTAACCCTTTCCCTCATATTAATTTTTGTTCATGCCTTTGCAAAGAGGGTAGCCCTGGAGCACCAGAGGGGCCATCTGATCAGGTTCTACTATTTGCTTATGAAATTATAGCAGAACATACTTTAGTGTTTCTACCAAAACTGAACAATCATATGTACAGAGTTCATTTTTAACAGCCAGCTAATAAATACTATTGTTTACATGAATATTAAACAGGGAAAGGGTTAAAATAGTTTTTTGCTGTATTCTGAATTCTTACCTTGGACAGGTAAGCCTGTATCTATAGGCAGAGCATTATTAGCTGTAGTCCCTTTTATCAATTCATCCAGCATCTTCCATCAACATGGTTGATTGGTCACTCAGATGAATTCCCATCCAAAGCTGAAAAACAGGTATATTGTATTAGTACGTACCTCATGTCAGACTATTCAAATAAGACAGAAAAGAGAACACTTAACCCTTTCTTCTATAAATATGCCTAAAGTTCTACTAATTAATATAAGATATTATACCAGACAAGAGAATATTTAAAACTTTCTTCCATAAATATGCCTTTCTACGCATTTGCAAATAGAGCAGACTCAGACCAGCAACTCCTATTGGAGCAGTCTGATTAGGGTCTGCGCTGTTTGCTTATGTATAATACAGATATGATTCTAGCTTCTACCATGATCACAATTTCCTGCGTCTATGTGCTTTTATAACAATTTATCTAATTAATATTGATGATCATTTGATGTCATTACTTTTTACATGAATATTAATGGCGAACAGGCCGGGTTAAGGCAAACGCCAGATTGTGAATGCAAATGAGCATTACCCTTCCATATTTTTAAGCATAATATGAAGATTCTGATTATATCATAATCATGCCCCTTCAATATCCATTGATCTGGTTCTACTTTCACTGGTTTGCTATGCTGCATAAAATACTAAAGGATTTATAGGACTCAAGCTGGAGCTCTCCATCAGGGAGAAGTTTAGTGGTATTGAGGGAGAAGTTTTGGTCCTTATTTTGTATCTCCCTGTGTTCTACATAATAAAACTTCTTCCTAAGCTCTAAACAGGGAGAAGTATGCAGGGTTAGGGAGACTTTTTCTCCTAAATTACCCTCTTGCTTGAGCCCTGTTTAACTCAGATACCCATGCATATTACATGTGTCACAATTACAGTACTACAGTTTAACCCTTTACAGTCATGAATATTCATGAACCATTATAGAAAATAATCTTATTAATATTCCTGGCGTCATTATTTCTTACATGAATATTCAACAGGGAAACGGTTAAATGGAAGTTATTCTTTAATAAATTGTTTCTTGCACATTAACTATTCGTGCCATGGTTATTATGTGTAGATGTATACCAAATATAAATTTAATAACTGAGGGAGGAGTGTGCGATCAAAGCAACCCATGTTCAAATGCGGACGGACCAACCGATCGCCCAAATGACTGCTGGGCAGGGTAATTCCAGTATACCCCCTGGCTGTTATTGTAAACCTCTGACTTTAAATAAATATTAATTAAATTACTTGACTTGACTTCACTTACCTTAAACAAGTATGCAGGGGTATAATGAAATATGGAACATGGAACACTGTAGCCATTTTAGAATCTAAAGAAACAGATCTATCAAATTCCAATAGCAAACAGAGCAGACACTGATCAGACTGCTCCTCTAGGGGCAATCTGATCTGGGTCTTCTCTGTTTTCAAATGTGTGAAAAGGAGTTTATTATAAAGAAAAGGGTTAAATAATGACAAGAGGGCCATGATGGCCCTGATATTGCTCACCAGACAATCAGAGGAGGAGGTTTTCAAAGTTTTCACTATGTTTCTATAGAAAACTTACCACCCACAGGGCAGGGCAGGGCCAAATTTAACCTCAGAACTATGATATTTACAAAATTTCTAAAGATATACTAAGTAAATATATACACCAAATATCTAAGCTCTGGGACTTGTAGTTTTTGACAAGTAAATTTTTAAAGCTTTCCCTATTCCTATGACAACTAAGTGAACTCAACACTCTGCTATTGCTAAAGAAAACTTAAACAACAGTCTGCTTAAAAAAACTGGCCACCCCTGGGACAGGGCAAATTTTGACCCCAGGGGTATTTAATTTATAGAACTTTTGTAGAGAATGTGAATATGATGCTATGTGCCAAATATGAAAGTTTGATAAAAAGTTTATACAACATATGAACCTTCCAGTTTCTGAGGAGAAGATTTTCAAAGTTGTCACTATATGTCACTATATTTTCACTATATTTTCACTATTGAAAACTTAACACCCCCGGGAGGGGGGGGGGGGGGGAGGGGGGGCAATTTTGACTCCAGGGGCATGACTTATATAACTTTTGTAGAGGACCTACAGATGATGCTATATGCCAAAGATGAAAGTTGAGAACCCGGTAGATTCAGAGGAGAAGATTTTTAAAGGTTCAAATTGTTGACGAGGGACGACGCACGACGACAGACATCAGGCAATCACAAAAGCTCACCCTGAGCACTTTGTGCTCTGGTGAGCTAAAAAGCCTTTGTTCTACGCCTCTGTAATAGTCACTTTATGAAACCATTGTGATAAATAGAGCATTTGCTCCATAGGAGTGAATGCTCTATTTATCACAATGGTTTCAAATCTACACAATTCTGAAGTTTTCCTTGTCTCTAATTAATGCTCCTTATCAGTAGATTGATTCAAAGAGGTAGGATCTGAAAAAAGCCTTTGTGATAAATAGAGCATTTGCTCCATAGGAGTAAATGCACTATTTATCACAATGGTTTCAAATCTACACAATTCTGAAATTTTCCTTTTCTCTAATTAACCCTTTCCCTCATATAAACATGTTTTCACGCATTTGCAAACAGAGTAGACCCAGATTTACCTCTTTGAATAAGCAGACAACATTTCTAACAGATGACAACCCTATCACTGCTTAGCATGACTTGACCGAAATTAGCACACAGTTTGGATTCTGATCTGACACATACAGGTATGTAACTTTATATGTGGTTTGTATATGAGTTAATTTACTCCTATGGAGCAAATGCTCTATTTATCACAATGGTTTGAAATCCACACAATTCTGAAAATTTCCGTTTCTCTAATTAATGCTCCTTATCAGTAGATTTATTCAAAGAGGTAGGATCTGAAAAAACCTTTGTGATAAATAGAGCATTTGCTAACCATTGTGATAAATAGAGCATTTGCTCCATAGGAGTAAATGTTCTATTTATCACATTGGTTTCAAATCTACACAATTCTGAAATTTTCCTTTTCTATAATTAATGCTCCTTATCAGTAGATTTATTCAAAGAGGTAGGATCTGAAAAAAGCCTTTGTGATAAATAGAGCATTTGCTCCATAGGAGTAAATGCTCTATTTATCACAATGGTTTCAAATCTACACAATTCTGAAATTTTCCTTTTCTCTAATTAATGCTCCTTATCAGTAGATTTATTCAAAGAGGTATAATAGTCACTTTATGAAACCATTGTGATAAATAGAGCATTTGCTCCTTAGGAGTAAATGCTCTATTTATCACAATGGTTTCATATCTACACAGAGATTCTGAAATTTTCCAAGAGGTAGGATCTGAAAATAGCATATGAGGGAATGGGTTAAAAACAGTGAACAAACAGACACTAATTCTGAAGCAGACACCTTTATAGAGTTTTGACCAGGAACTTGACCTATCCAGTGATTGTGTAAGACAGACTGAGTATCTGGGGTCCTTCTAGCTCAGGGGAACCTTTATAGTGTAAAAGTCTATTTTAAAGTATAACCAACAGGGCAGGGCCAATTTTAACCTCAGAACTATGATATTAACCAATTTCAATAAGCCTACTAAGTAAATCTATACACCAAATATCTAAGCTCTGTGACATGTAGTTTTTGACAAGAAGATTTTTAAAGCTTTCCCCATGCCTAACCTAAGTGAACCCAGCATTCTGCTACTTGTACAGAAACAACAGTCAGCTAGAGAAAACTGGCCACCCCTGGGACCGTGGCGGGCCAATTTTGACTCCAGGGACATAATTTATAACTTTTGTAGAGGACCTATAGGTAATGCTATGTGCCAAAGATGAAAGCTGAGAACCCTGTAGATTCAGAGGAGAAGACTTTTAAAGGTTCAAATTGTTGACGACGCACGACAAACGCCGATAGACGGCAGACATCAGGCAATCACAAAAGCTCACCCTGAGCACTTTGTGCTCTGGTGAGCTAAAAATATCATTATATTTCAATTTGATAAAGTATTGTTGGTTACTTTAGGAATTTTGTTGTTCTGTCTTCAATATAAATAGCAATTATTCACATATACCTGTCTCCCTAAATAACACTTTATTCCATCAATATTCATGTAAGAAATAATGATATCATGAATACTAATTACATTAATTATTAAAATAACGCTATAACTTAGCAAAGGAATTTTTTACTATGAAAGAAACTGTACAATCATAGCTACTGACAGTAAACATAATCAAACAGAGCAGACCCGACTCAAATAGGAGATGTTTGATCTGTGTCTACACTGACTGCAATCTTAAAATTATCATATTTTCCAGAGCCCCAGATAAGATGCTTAAATTTAAACATTTTCAAGCATAGCTCATTTATTTCTCCACAAAACCCTATACTAGCTGTGACCACTCTTTAGCACAGGGGGCCATTTCGTGGGTCTACATGGTCTAAAAAGTCAAAAAAATTGATTGGGTCGATTTAGTGTTATATTATATACAAGGGGTCTAACTACCCATTCGCAGATTTCACGACCGATTCGAAATAACGCCCGGTTTTGGTCTATTAAGATAAAAGACCCACTAATGTTTGGTACGAACGTGAAGCTGGGACCATGTACTTTTCAAATAATATAACTTTTGATACATTTCGACTAAGCCGTAGCCAGTGCCGATGTGAAATTCCAACAAAATACGCTGATTTAGCTTACTCGAACGAGAAGTCGCAACAACTTGACCTAGTTTCTAGTTGGCCAGTAACAGGGCACTTGATTGACCTAGGGATGGTGCCCTGCGTTCTCGCAAACGCTTATTGGGTAAGCAAAGTAACAGACACGCGGATGTTGTTATTGTAAAGGAAGCGGGTCACGTGACTCGTAGTAGCCTGACAGAAATTTAAATCTGCTAATTGCACGAAAATTCGCCTGCATTTCGGATCTGCATCAGTGTCTGCAGATAGTTTGAGAGGTAAACGATAGCTTTTTGTCATATATATTGATTGCATAATCGTTTTGTCCCGAGGCATCGCGATTATGGCCGTTTTACGGGGGGGTCTAGCGACAAATCGATCGACTTCTCGTTCGAGTAAGCTAAATCAGCGTATTTTGTAGGAATTTCACGCCGGCACTGGCTACGGCTTAGTCGAAATGTATCAAAAGTTATATTATTTGAAAAGTACATGGTCCCAGCTTCACGTTCGTACCAAACATTAGTGGGTCTTTTATCTTGATAGCCCAAAACCGGGCGTTATTTCGAATCGGTCGTGAAATCTGCGAATGGGTAGTTAGACCCCTTGTATATAATATAACACTAAATCGACCCAATCAATTTTTTTTTACTTTTAGACCATGTAGACCCACGAAATGGCCCCCTGTGCTCTTTAGAATTGTCTCTCTCAGACAGATCATTCTAAAGAGTGGTCACAGTATAGGGTTTAGTGAAGAAATGACGATTTTAGTATTTGAGTATGCCCTGTAGCTCTGTATTTTCACTATCTTTATTATAGATAGTGAAAATACAGAGCTACAGAATATAGACAAGAAATAACCGGACATAAACAATTTAACCCGTCCCCCACTTTCAAATTGATTCTATTATTTGATGTAAATGAATGTTTTCACTTTTGATCATGCAGCAAACTTATCTTCCCTATAGATGTAATTACCTGGACTGTTTCTACTAGGATTACTGTCATTCATTATCTACTTAATTAATTATTTGTTCACATTCAAAACGTACCTTTAAATATCCTTGCATTCATGTAAAATCCATGTTTGTTGAGCAATGTCACTCGGCCTATTTTGCAATCCACCATTACCATTACAAACTGAAAATAGGTCATTTTCTAGGAATGAAGCAATATGATGTCACAGGGGACCAAGTCTAAACGTACCCAATACCAAAACGTACCTAAATTATTTTGTCAAAATTATGTAAAGTTATTATTTTATTAGATACTTCATAATGTGTTTGATCCTCATGCAGGTTATTTACTTATGATCTGGTTTAAAAAAATATTTAAAAAATATTTTTAATGTAACATAATATACATAGAGCTAAATAGAAATAAATGTTTTAAATTGTTATGTTCAAATGTACCCGCTTATTCTGATGTAGTGTAATACTGAAGCAGGCGTAGGCATTTTTTATTGTTATAATCAAAGTGATATAAAAAATTTACTTCATAGAAATTTGCAGTTAGTATTCAAATTATTTTTAAATGAAATGTAACATTCCGTATGTCCAAAAATAAACTTATAATAAGAACAACTAAATTTGTTCAAATTAATCACACCACTGAATGTGTGAAATTCCTGTCTCCTTATGAATACACGAGGAATACCTGTTGTATGCTGCTCACACTTTATGAATTAACATTCGTATTTCCCCAGGTTAGTTCAGCTTCTCAGTCTGATAGTGGTTTATTTTATATATTTATTTATTGACATTTAAGGTCAATCAGCAAATATACAAACACATGAAAATCACAATGTTATTAAAATGAAACTTTCTTTTTTTATATTTTGATGTGGTTATCATATATGGGCCATTATGGCATGAATGATATAATAAGAAAATCAATATAAATTCACATATTATCAAATTATCCAAATTTTCCATTTCAGATTATACATTAATTGATTATTATTGTCATAAGTAAATACAATTTTGACAACTCAGATCTGATTGCCCTTACATTAACCGTGGGCTTGCTGTGACAACATATTGTTTCTTTCTGCAGTTGAAAGCAGAAACTACACATACATGTATTTTTATTGAAAAAAAAAAATCTATGTTACGGGAAGAAGATTCTGTCAGGAGCTAAATGGCAACGGAAGTTTGAAGAAATATTCAAAATTAAAAGGGAGGGATTGTGTACAGATTAAATTATTACTAGAATACAGTTTACAAAGAATTGTTCAATCATATGGTGAAAATAAAAAATTCTGATTTTCCCAAACTTTGATTCGAAAATACCTTTAAAATACATAACTTGAGTGATGTCCTATGTTTATTTGCTACTTCAAACCAATTCATGATTTTTAAACCTAATATTGAGATGGGGTTGTTTTGCCATGAGGACGAATTGGGCAATGGCCGTCAGCAGGTTGCCTTGAAAGCTATGGCGTAATATTGTTATAATAATTGTTCAGAACACAAAGCGAAACAAAAGGTAAACGGTGGTAAAACAAACCACAGTCTCATTATTAAAACAATGCAATTATCAGAATAAAAGCATAAAATTTACCATGCACTTTCCACCGTTCAAGGACGCAGCCATATTTCCTTTGTCGTTGCCGTCTCGGCTGTCAGGATCATTCGATCAATACATGTACGTTTATTCAAATGTCTTAAGCATTGATTAAAGTAAATGCACCAAATCTCAATAACCATTTTGTTTATTGCAAACCGAATTCTGATCACTGGATCTTTTGCAAAGCTACAGCGGCCATTTTACCGGAATTCGAGAAGAGCCTACGCACGTCATCGATGACGTAATTGGTTGTCACCGGAGATTATTTAAGCAATTTGTGGGGTGTGAAAAATCGATTTTTTTATTATGCATTTTTTGGCTATATATCATGGCCCGCATGGTAGTTAAAATGACAATTAAGCTTTATGTATTTTATTTTGTATTATATATAGCCAGTTAAATAAAAAAAAATAGAAATTGGGAAGTCTCCTTAATCCTGAAAATATAGGTCGATGAAATATATACCACAATTTCTAAAAATCTCTCTAGTTTAAAAAAAACACTACAAATGTCAAACTTTTTTTAATTACACAATAAATAAAGTGAGTTTGAATCACAGAGCAGTAAAAGTAATGGTCTGTTCAGTCTTGATTTTGGATAGTCAATGTTCAAAATATTAAGGAGACCACTTTTTGTCTCCCTATTCCAGCGGTCCCCCTTATGCGGTGGTCCTAGGACGGATGGTCTCCCGAAGGAGTATAATATATATATATATATATATATATATATATATATATATATATATATATACAGAGAAAGAGACAGACAGACAGACAGACAGAGAGAGAGAGCCATAGAGAGACACAGACAGACAGAGAGAAACATAGACAGAAACATAGAGACTGAGACACACATAGAGAGACAGGGGCAGAGGGAGAGAGAGACAGACATATAGACAGAGACAGAGACAGAAACAGAGAGACACAAAGAGAGAGATAGAGAGAGACACAGATATACAGATAACTGATTATTTTGTAGTCCATATCTGTTCTTTTCTTTTTAAAGAATCTAGCAAATTTGAGATACAATGAATAGGGAAAGTAATGACACCTTTTTAGGAACATGCAGGACATTTACAGGTTGGACCGCACCAAGTCTGTACCAATCTCACAAACTCATTATAGTTGTCTGTTTGTCTCAAGTGGTTTGGGAGGCTGTTCCAGACTTGGGCGGCCTGGAACCTGAAAGACTGTTTTCCATAGGTACTTGTTCTGACTTTTGGTATGTTAAGATAGACAGACATACAGACAGACAGGCATACAGACAGACAGAGATACACAAGACAGAGACCGACTGAGACAGAGATAGACACACACAGAGACAGAGACAGCCATACATACATAGACAGTCAGACAAACAGAGACAGACAGACAGAGACAGACAGAGACATACAGAGACAGAGAAACAGAGAGACAGGCATACATGTACAGAGAGAGAGACACACACACAGGTAGATATATGTAGAGAGAGAGAAGAGAGAGAACGAGACAGAGAGAGACAGAGAGAGAAACAGAGACAGACAGACAGACAGAGACAGACAGACAGTGACAGACAGACAGACAGACAGACACAGACAGACCTAGACACAAACAGACAAAGACTGACAGACAGGCAGACATAGAGACAGACAGACGGATGGACGGACGGAGACAGAGATAGAGACAAACCGACAGACAGGCGAAGACAGAGAGAGATAGCGAAAAGGAGATAGACACACAGACAGATGGCGACATACAGACTTAAGACAGACATACAAAGTTGTCAGTTTCATCTTTTACTTAAGCATTTGCCTGTTCAATACTTATTCAAGTCTCAAACAACAATGGATTTTAACCCTTTCGCTGCCAAACTCTGTCGTCTGCTAACTTTGTCGTCTGCTACAAATTTTCATTCTTTTGATTTTCTTCATTTTGTTTCAAAAACATAGTAACAGTAACAAACAGTTTGGATCCTGATGAGACGCCTAGGCTATAATGACAGATAATTAGCAAACAGGGCAGACCCTGATCAGACGGACATAAAACAACGCTAAAAGAACATCATGTTTATGACCCCCCCCCCCCCCACACACACACACACCACACACACCACCACCACCACCATAGTCTTGTGTGATGCTTTGAGTTTAAATCTAATTAGTTTTAATGAAATATAGTTGTTTATCAAATATAACATTTTAATGTATAGTCAAACTGCTTTAAACAAATAACAGTGACTACATAAATGAATTTCTACATTCATAATCTTCTGTTTTACCGTACAGGTGTTGTCATAAGTAAATACCCCCCGCACAACCCATCCACCCACCCACCACACATACACACACACACACACTCACACACACTCACGCACACACACTCTAATGTAATGGATCAGTAATCCTTCTATTTCTTTGCGTTTTTTTGAAATACTTCTATTTCTATTTTTTCAGCGTTTTCCTTCTTTACCTATGTATTCGGCAAATCACTTCAGCGTTTAGTCCGAGCTGACTAGAGTACGACAAAGGCCGGGGCGAAGTTGGAACAACGAACGACGCATCAAGCATCAAGTACCAAGCGCTAAGCATATAGCACAAATAATGTGCTTCAAATAAGTTTAAACAATGAAACACATCATTTGACGTTATAATAATCAATAAATAAGTTTACAGAAGGTCGAATGTCGAATCGAGGAAGAAACTTCAAAGAAAGAAGAAAGCACATCGTGGCATGCAATAATCATTTAGCATAATGCATTTAACATGAAGCAAGTTGAAATGCCACAAAGCATGATGCAAGTTTGGCGTTGATCGTCCTCCATAGTCCGTCACGCATGTGATTTCTTATAGCGACAGATAGTTCTTAACCAGCTACATATACCAACTAAGCTTAT
Organism: Azorinus chamasolen; assembly: GCA_963576725.1. Taxonomy (NCBI): domain Eukaryota; kingdom Metazoa; phylum Mollusca; class Bivalvia; order Cardiida; family Solecurtidae; genus Azorinus; species Azorinus chamasolen. The sequence continues at coordinate 23,314,554 of OY755240.1, forward strand.
TTACAGTACTCAATCTTCTAAGCGACAATCAAAATATGTCTCATTGTCGGTTTTTAAGCCAGCTTAATGCAGAATAATAGTAATATATTGTATATAATGCTCATTCGTACAGATATACCCTTAATGAGTTTTCTGCATTACTTCTGTACTGCATGTACATGTAGCAGCAATCTGTCTGTAAAAATTTATTTCTGTTTTTCTGGTGCATTGCTAAATTTTGTCATTTGCTTTAAATTCAGTGTTTACAATAATGGATTGTATAGATTCCCTGGACATATTTCGACGATGAAACCTTTCTAGTCAGATTTCGTGTTTCCAAATAAACCGTGATGAACACAACTGATGTGAATTTAAAGCAGAAGTTAATTATAGAGACCACAAACATACATCCAGCATTTATAGAATTGGAATGTAAATATTTATAACTCAGAAGAATATGCTTGCTTATTGGAATTTTCGACTGTATCGCAAGTCTTTTTCAGCTTAGTGAATACTGTGAACACTGTGTAATAGTCGAAATTTTCAAAAAAGTAAGCATAATCTTCTGAGTTATGAAATTTGTACTTCAATTGACAATGCCAGAAGAAGAGAACAATCAACATAGTAGCATTTATGGAAACCTTAAACAAAGTTTACACTTCCCTTTCGTCCAAATGTGGACATAATACATGCATATATATTCAAAGTATGATCTGACATGTTGAACAATTTGAATTTGCTGTTATAATCAATTTTTACAATAATCAAATATGCGTTAAGCGTAAAATGTAACCCTTGTCCGTCCGTGCGTAGTCCAAATGTTAGGTTTCAGCTCTGAACTCGGTTATGACCCAAGTACTGCAGCTAAGGTCACACAAGTGCATGTGCCTATGCACCTTAATGAGTACAGCATGTTGCATTGCAGTTTAGTGACCCTGACATTTGACTCCTTGACCATTTTGACTTAGTTTTGACTTTTAATTTAAATCAGTTGTGGAATAATAACATGTTTCCACAAATTGCCAAGCATGCTGTAGGGCATACGTATTTTACGAACTCGCTTCTAGTGCTTATCATAAATTCTGAAGGGAGGTGATCCCCCGAGAGCAAAAATTGCAACACAAAAAGAGAAAATTGCAGACTCGGTTTTATTGAGTCTGTTCATGAACAGTAATTGAAAGTGTTACACTGCTCACGCCCCCTAGCACCGGCTTAAGCGGTATTTGATTTTCAGAACAAGAAGTAAATGTACTGAATTCATGATCTCGAAGGATCAGACGGTATAACAACACTGAGAATGATGTACGGGACGACGTTTTACGGCCGCCACACAAGCACTTAACACCTGCTGTTGTGAAGATACATAATTATGGTCATAGTTGACGATTTATAGCATCGATGTTACAAATACGAATCACAGCCAACCCACAGTGCTTGACCCGAGTCTATCTTCAAATTCAAGTACTATGGTGACCCATGACAGTGAAGGTAAATATATGTGTGCTATTCAAAACATATTCATATGTTTTTATCGTTAATTAACCCTCTGTATGCTGAGTAAATTTTCTTCGACCATTTGTCGTTTTTTCTTCCATTTCTTTGTAAAATATAATCAGAGTGTCAAACAGCTTGGATTCTGATGAAAGGTCGAGTTACTCGGTGTCTCATTAGAATCAAAGCTGTTTGCAAAGTTATCACAATTGATGCATATATGCGACCGTAGAAGTGATATTAGAAGTAATCATTTTAGGGCAGGACCCCACAGAACACACAGTCTTGGTGATGTTAGCATCAGTCTTCAGGATGTTTGTATATAGGAATTACACAACCAAGAAGACTATTTTGATTTGTGTTTAGGAAACCAAATAACCACATATAACAGCTGCTCAATACGCACAGTAAGTGTTTATTTTTTTAATAAGTGGTTATTTGTTTTCCTTAACACAATTAGGGAGAAAACAAATAACCACGCATAACAACTGATCAATATGCAAAGTAAGTGTCAGACCTTTTTGAATTGGTTACGTTTTTGCATTGCACTCAACTATGGACTAGTAAACTGTTTGTATTTATGGTTAAGCAAGCCGCGGGACAGTTGTTATAAGAGCAGTGATCTTAGATGGAAATAAACCGTGTAGGACTGCATACAATCTAGTAAGTCCTCATGTTGTTAGTGTCAGTCCTCATGATGTTGGGGTCTTTGTACATAAAAATGACACAACTCAGGAAACTACCTTGATTTGTGTTTATGGAAAAAACTAACCAAGCATAACAGTTGCCCAATATATACAGTAAGAGTTTAAACTACATAAATTCTAATAAGAATAATACAAATCAAACCAATTTTAGATAAAGTTTATAGTTCTACCGTTTCTTTAAAATGCATAGGTAATGAAGGGATGTTATCCACAATGATTTACCAAAGTTTCTCTCCAGGATCAAGCGATGCAGTGGCCTTAGATAGTGACGGTTAGTAAAGGAGTGATATTTGAACACAGTCTAGTATGTCCTCGTGATGTTAGTGTCGGAGTCCTCATGATGTCAGTCTTTGTACATATGGATATACATCTCAGGAGATTCTCTTCATCAGGAAAAACAAGAGTGCCGGTGGGCACAATATACGCCCGTCGAGGTCTTGTTCAACATAAACCGGGGTTAACTTATTTGCTAAACTCAAACAGAGTTATATTCGTTTGCCTATAGGTGAAGGCTGTTATGGTGAACAAGTGTTCAAAGTTTCAAAGCTTTATCTCAAAGGGTTATATAAGTAAGTGGACTTTAACCAAAACCTTAACCAAATACTCAAAGTTAAAAAGGGTCATAATTATGTCAAAAGGTTGGACGGAGTTATTTACTCTTGCTTACAGGTGAAGCTTGTGATGGTGAACAAGTGTTCCAAGTTTAAAAGCTTTATCTCAAAGGGTTATGTAAATAAGTGAACTTTAACCAAAACCTTAACCAAACATTCTAAGTTAACAAGAGCACCGCAAGACGGGGCAATATACGCCCGAAGGCTGTTCTATAAAATTATGTTGAAAAATAAAGGAGGAGTTAGTTGCACAAGAAATTGCTACCCGAAACTATCAAAGGGCAATAACTCCAGAATGAAAAATGATATGAGAGTTATCTCACTGATATGCAGAACTACACATCAATATCTATCATTCCTGAAAGTTTGAAGAAATTATGTTGAAAAATAAAGGAGGAGTTAGTTGCACAAGAAATTGCTACTCAAAACTATCAAAGGGCAATAACTCCAGAATGAAAAATGATATGAGAGTTATCTCACTGATATGCACAACTACACATCAGTATCTATCATTCCTGAAAGTTTGAAGAAATTATGTTGAACAAGAGAGTCGTCACGGGTGACAAATGCCCCCAAAGTGTTTGACACCGAAATGCATTTTGGCGGAAAAACAATACAATGTAATGCAGGTGTAACATGAAATTTTAATGCTGTTAAAAATGACACAGGAGTCAGTTCTTAACATTAGAAACAGAACCTTTGACGATTATGATAGCTAAGAAAAGAGCCAATGGTCAAAACTTAGTTAAAAAGGACCCTAAGTCATTCTCAACGTTAAAAAGGACACTGGGTTGATTGTCAACGTTTAAGGTATAGGAGATATGCTCTGGACAAGCTTTTTGTATCTGGTTAGGTATAGGAGATATGCTCCAGACTGTAAAATTGAGGTCAACGGTCAAGGTCAAGGTCAAGGTCAGTGATTTGAAAATGGTACACGACTCTCCGCCATTCCAAGATGAACTCACAAACCAAATTTGGAATCCGTAGCTGGTTAAGGTTTAGGAGAAATGCTCCGGACAAGCTTTGTGTAAAATCTAGGTCAAAGGTCAAGGTCACAGTGACCTGAAAATGGTACGCGACACACCGCCACCCCAAGATTAACTCACACACCAAATTTGGAATCCGTAGCTGGTAAGGTATAGGAGATATTCTCTGGACAACCTTTTTTGTAAAATCGAGGTCGAAGGTCAAGGCCAAAGTCACAGGGACCTGAAAATGGTACGCGACATTCCTCCATCCCGAGATGAACTCACACGCCAAATTTGGAATCCGTAGCAGGTAAAGTATAGGAGATATACTCCGGACAAGCTTTTTGCAGCTGGTAAGGTATAAGCTTTTTGCAAAATCGAGGTCAAAGGTCAAGGTCACAGTGACCTGAAAATGATACGCGACACTCCGTCATCCCAAGATGAACTCACATACCAAATTTTGGATCCGTAGCTGGTAAGGTATAGGAGATATGCTCCGGACAAGCTTTCTGTAAAATCGAGGTCAAAGGTCAATGTCAAGGTGACCTGAAAATGGTATGCGACATTCTGCCATCTCAAGGTGATCTCACATACCAAATTTGGAATCCGTATCTGGTAAGGTATAGGAGATATGCTCTGGACAAGCTTTTTGTAAAATCGGTCAAAGGTCAAGGTCAAGGTCACAGTGATCTGAAAATGGTACGCGACACTCCTCAATCCCAATATGAACTCACACACCAAATTTGGAATCCTTAGCTGGTAAGGAATAGGAGATATACTCCGGACAAGCTTTTTGTAAAATTGGTCAAAGGTCATGGTCAAGGTCACAGTGATCTGAAAATGGTACGCGACACTCCTCCATCCCAAGATGAACTCACACACCAAATTTGGAATCCTTAGCTGGTAAGGAATAGGAGATATACTCCGGACAAGCTTTTTGTAGCTGGTAAGGTATATGCTTTTTTTAAATCGAGGTCAAAGGTCATGGTCAAGGTCACAGTGACCTGGAAACGGTACGCGACACTCCGTCATCCCAAGATTAACTCACACACCAAATTTGGAATCTGTAGCTGGTAAGGTAAAGGAGATATGCTCCAGACAAGCTTTTTGTAAAATCGGTCAAAGGTCATGGTCAAGGTCACAGTGATCTGAAAATGGTACGTGACACTCCTCCATCCCAAGATGAACTCACACACCAAATTTGGAATCCTTAGCTGGTAAGGTATAGGAGATATACTCCGGACAAGCTTTTTGTAGCTGGTAAGGTATAAGCTTTTTTTAATATCGAGGTCAAAGGTCAAGGTCAAGGTCACAGTGACCTGGAAATGGTACGCGACACTCCGCCATCCCAAGATGAACTCACACACCAAATTTGGAATCTGTAGCTGGTAAGGTAAAGGAGATGGACAAGCTTTTTGCAGCTGGTAAGGTATAAGCTTTTTGCAAAATCGAGGTCAAAGGTCAAGTTCACAGTGACCTGAAAATGATACGCGACACTCCGTCATCCCAAGATGAACTCACATACCAAATTTTGGATCCGTAGCTGGTAAGGTATAGGAGATATGCTCCGGACAAGCTTTTTGTAAAATCGAGGTCAAAGGTCAAGGTCAAGGTGAACTGAAAATGGTATGCGACACTCTGCCATCTCAAGGTGATCTCACATACCAAATTTGGAATCCGTATCTGGTAAGGTACAGGAGATATGCTCTGGACAAGCTTTTTGTAAAATCGGTCAAAGGTCAAGGTCAAGGTCACAGTGATCTGAAAATGGTACGCGACACTCCTCCATCCCAAGATGAACTCACACACCAAATTTGGAATCCTTAGCTGGTAAGGAATAGGAGATATACTCCAGACAAGCTTTTTGTAGCTGGTAAGGTATATGCTTTTTTTTTAAATCGAGGTCAAAGGTCATGGTCAAGGTCACAGTGACCTGGAAACGGTACGCGACACTCCGCCATCCCAAGATTAACTCACACACCAAATTTGGAATCTGTAGCTGGTAAGGTAAAGGAGATATGCTCCAGACAAGCTTTTTGTAAAATCGGTCAAAGGTCATGGTCAAGGTCACAGTGATCTGAAAATGGTACGTGACACTCCTCCATCCCAAGATGAACTCACACACCAAATTTGGAATCCTTAGCTGGTAAGGTATAGGAGATATACTCCGGACAAGCTTTTTGTAGCTGGTAAGGTATAAGCTTTTTTAAATATCGAGGTCAAAGGTCAAGGTCAAGGTCACAGTGACCTGGAAATGGTACGCGACACTCCGCCATCCCAAGATGAACTCACACACCAAATTTGGAATCTGTAGCAGGTAAGGTAAAGGAGATATGCTCCGGACAAGCTTTTTGCAGCTGGTAAGGTATAAGCTTTTTGCAAAATCGAGGTCAAAGGTCAAGGTCACAGTGACCTGAAAATGATACGCGACACTCCGTCATCCCAAGATGAACTCACATACCAAATTTTGGATCCGTAGCTGGTAAGGTATAGGAGATATGCTCCGGACAAGCTTTTTGTAAAATCGAGGTCAAAGGCCAAGGTCAAGGTGAACTGAAAATGGTATGCGACACTCTGCCATCTCAAGGTGATCTCACATACCAAATTTGGAATCCGTATCTGGTAAGGTACAGGAGATATGCTCTGGACAAGCTTTTTGTAAAATCGGTCAAAGGTCAAGGTCAAGGTCACAGTGATCTGAAAATGGTACGCGACACTCCTCCATCCCAAGATGAACTCACACACCAAATTTGGAATCCTTAGCTGGTAAGGAATAGGAGATATACTCCGGACAAGCTTTTTGTAGCTGGTAAGGTATATGCTTTTTTTTAAATCGAGGTCAAAGGTCATGGTCAAGGTCACAGTGACCTGGAAACGGTACGCGACACTCCGCCATCCCAAGATGAACTCACACACCAAATTTGGAATCTGTAGCTGGTAAGGTAAAGGAGATATGCTCCAGACAAGCTTTTTGTAAAATCGGTCAAAGGTCATGGTCAAGGTCACAGTGATCTGAAAATGGTATGTGACACTCCTCCATCCCAAGATGAACTCACACACCAAATTTGGAATCCTTAGCTGGTAAGGTATAGGAGATACACTCCGGACAAGCTTTTTGTAGCTGGTAAGGTATAAGCTTTTTTTAAAATCGAGGTCAAAGGTCAAGGTCAAGGTCACAGTGACCTGGAAATGGTACGCGACACTCCGCCATCCCAATATGAACTCACACACCAAATTTGGAATCTGTAGCTGGTAAGGTAAAGGAGATATGCTCCGGACAAGCGTTTTGTAAAATCAAGGTCAAAGGTCAAGGTCAAGGTCACAGTGACATGAAAATGGTACGCGACACTCCCCCATCCCAAGATGAACTCACACACCAAATTTGATATCCGTAGCTGATGTGACAAAGGAAATATACTCCGGACAAAAGGTACACACACCCACACACCCACCCACACACACACCCACCCACACACACACACACCCACGCACGGTGCGATCACTATATGCCGCCAAAGCCTAGCTTTGGGGGCATAAAAATAAAGGAGGAGTTAGTTGCACAAGAAATTGCTACCCGAAACTATCAAAGGGCAATAACTCCAGAATGAAAAATGATATGAGAGTTATCTCACTGATATGCACAACTACACATCAGTATCTATCATTCCTGAAAGTTTGAAGAAATTATGTTGAAAAATAAAGGAGGAGTTAGTTGCACAAGAAATTGCTACCCGAAACTATCAAAGGGCAATAACTCCAGAATGAAAAATGATATGAGAGTTATCTCACTGATATGCACAACTACACATCAGTATCTATCATTCCTGAAAGTTTGAAGAAATTATGTTGAAAAATAAAGGAGGAGTTAGTTGCACAAGAAATTGCTACCCGAAACTATCAAAGGGCAATAACTCCAGAATGAAAAATGATATGAGAGTTATCTCACTGATATGCACAACTACACATCAGTATCTATCATTCCTGAAAGTTTGAAGAAATTATGTTGAAAAATGAAGGAGGAGTTAGTTGCACAAGAAATTGCTAACGGACGGACGGACGGACGGACAGACGGACAGACGGACAGACGGACGGACGGACGGACGACATGCGCCATACCATAATACGTCCCTTCGGGCGTATAAAAAGGGGCATATTTCGGTCAAAATGCTTGAGTTATGTACTTATGCATACAGGTAGAGGTTGTGACAGTAAACAAATGTTCCAAGTGTCAAAGCTTTATCTTAAAGTGTTATGTAAATAAGTGGACTTACAAAAATGTGTTCCACATAATTTGAGGTTAACATTTTTGCTTAACGCAAATGCTAAACGCAAATTCTAAGTCCAATTGTGTGACCTTGACCTTGGATATACGAACTGGGATTTGGCAGGCTACTGTAGCATGTCTAGATAAACATTGTGATTAAATTTGGGAAGGATCCACCAAGCGGAACTTGAGTTAGAGATGTTACAGACGGACAGAGAGGTAAACATTTTGCTAAACGCAAATTCTAAGTCCAATTGTGTGACCTTGACCTTGGACATACGAACCGGGATTTGGCAGGCTACTGTAGGAAGTCTAGATAAACATTGTGATTAAATTTGGGAAGGATCCACCAAGCGGAACCTGAGTTAGAGATGTTACAGACGGACAGACAGGTAAACATTTTTGCTAAACGCAAATTCTAAGTCCAATTGTGTGACCTTGACCTTGGACATACGAACCGGGACTTGGCAGGCTACTGTAAGATGTCTAGATAACATTGTGGTCAAATTTAGGAAGGATCCATCAAGGGGAACTTGAGTTAGAGATGTTACAGACGGACGGACGGACAGACGGACGGACAGACAGCGCCATTCCATAATACGTCCCGTTTTTTCAAACGGGCGTATAAAAAGAAAAATCAAATGCTCTGAAAATGAAATAAGTACCTGCCAACCGCTGCTAAAATGAACTGTATGTACATTTTTGTAGATCTATTTTCAGAATTGAAGAAATATTTAACCCTTACTTTGCTAACAGAACTGGTATCTGTAAACCGTTTTGTGTTGTCAAGTGTTGCTGTTCGGGCGACTGTTTGTTCTGTTTGTGGTGTTCCTGCATGACTCATATTTATACTTTTATAATTTCCATCTGATTTCTTTGCCCAAGATTTGATCGGAGTTTCACACAGTTTCGATGCCTGTGAGCATCTGTGTTTTTTGACATACCATCTGGATGCAATCGCTTTGCAAAGCATAACATACTTTTTCAGCGACTATCTGTCTATTTTCATTCTTGTTCTAATTTTCCACCAATCAGAAACTATGTTACGTTGTAATTTGCATACGACCTACAAGTATATGGCAGTAAACTGTATTTTCATTACTTAATACCTTGACTGGCATACAGACTTTTTTATAATGCCTCTACACATGACCAACATATGTAAAATCCAGATATACAGTCTGCTAACGTGTCGAAATTCCTGGGGTCATATTAGATTGGGATTTAAAGAATAAAGACAAACGAAAGGGTTATGGTAGTGAACATTTATCATTTTTTGTTAAAAGTAACTGGTGATAGATCTAATACAGTGCTCCCTCCCTACAACGGCCCTCTCAATAACGATTCCCTCCTTACAACAACGCATGTCACTGTTTCCGAAACAACATGGCTCCAGAAACAACTTTTTTCATCTTAATTTCTTTATGCCTCCATTAAACCTATGTTGTGACCACTCTTTAGAATCGTCACTTTGTGACGATTCTAAAGAGTGGTCACAACATAGGGTTTGATTGAGCCATAACGGTTTTAGTTCTCAAAATACGCCTTATCTGGGGATCTGCAAACAAGCTAATTATGTTTGAGTTTCCCTCCATAAAACACCTCCCTCTGAAAAACACATACAATCTTCGTATCCCAAAGGGTTTCGTTGTAGAGAGGGAGCACTGTATAACTTAAGGTAATACACTTCCACAGTATGAAACAGTATGAGTATAATGTATTTCACAAACAATATGTAGACAAAATATAAACAACAGGATCGGTATTAATTATTTTCAAATACAGTTAATAGATTTATTTGTCTGAATGTAGTAAAATATTTGTTTATTACAAATGTAAACATTTCCATTAATTTGAAGTCATGGGTGCTGGAGAAAATCGCTTAGTGAAGAAATCGCCTACAATTACATATATATTAAACCAATTGGAGATTTTCCCTAAAGAGCAATTATATAGTGGTTGTAGTTCGCACCTATGGTACAGGTAGTGATGACATGACAGAACTATAAAGAACGTTTGTAACAAGAATAAATTATCCTGTTGTGTTGTTTTCCAGATTAAAATGACCCAGATTAGACGATCAGTGCAGCCCCTGATCACCACCTGGAATTTGCAGCCCATTATTACAGGGAATGATAATTATATACCGATTATTAGCAGAAAGTGAAAAGGTCATACGCATGGAACAAGTTATAATGTGAGTCTTACTTCTTGTTAAATGATCCGGATCCAATAAATGTTCAAAGTGTCGGTTACCACAGTAATAAATAAAATTAATATTTTCGGCAGATACCCGATCCCCAGTACGACACTTTGTTGGAAATGTCTAATTCTACAGACAGAATTCATACATATTTATACAGAAAGACAGAATAATAGCTGCAAAGGAACATCCATGTCAAGTGTTACAAACTTCAATCTAGTGATTTAGGTCGAATGTCTGACTTCAGACAGTGAACAGGTACAATATAGCCAACATTAAGCAATAGCTAAAACATAAGCTTATTATAATCTAGCAGATTGACAAATTCACGAATGATGATGAAACCAGTCTATTTTGTGTAGCAGCAAGGCAACAGATGGATTGATACAGCAAATATATACGAGCGTATAGCATATGCACGTCAGTAAAACGAGCTTGTAAGGCTATTTACCACCATTAGCATTTGGAACGGGATTAAAAATACGATAAATACCGACATCAATCACAGGCGGGGCTTTTGAAATTAACACGCGTGCTACAATGTAACCTTTATTGTGCCAAACAATAAATGACTTGTGAAGTTTAAAATCCTGATCAGAACCACTGAAATCATTATGTCATTTATATCAAATTACTGTTCATGTCCTATAAGTTTCTTTAAATATCAACAGAACAAATATATTTTCATTAAGTCAACAGATACCAGTATTATAACGAGACCAAAGTGTTAAGCTGGATAATAAAATCATACATGCTTTATTAGTTTTTAATTATTGACCAGCTAAAAACATGCATACTTCAAAGGTCCACAACATGATAGTTCCACGTTGCCTGGCAACATCTGGATGTTAGATGAAACGAAACGTGCAATGCATTGGTTATGCTATGTAAACATTCACAAATAGCGTCTGCTCTGTTTGCTTGTGGTGTAATATAGATCTGATTCTACAGCTTCTTCATCAGCCAAAATGAAAGAGAGATAAAGTATATTAGAGTAGTGGAATTAATTGTATTAATTATATTCACCAACCGCAGCACGGGGCTCTGGATATTTGCTCACTGTGATATATAGCTACTTACTGAAGGCTATTGCTACGGCTCTATCACCTTGTGTTTGGATCGTGGAAGTAGGTTAAGGTTGCTAACTTTATATTGTTTTACAATACATGAAGATTCAATTAATGATGTCACTAATGAAGATACACACAAGTCGATTAATGCGTTGATCTAGGCTAGGTAAATACAGTTCTTTAAGTAATTACAGACTCTGCACAAACAAGCACTAAATTGTATATGTTTTAAAGTTTATTGAATTTGATATTTTAAAAAAAATACTTTGACATTGTAATGTTTAATAGTGGTTTCCTATAAATGGAAAAGTAGTAAAGTCAAGCAGGCAAAGCCACATGCAAGACGCAACCACCACCAAAACACCGATAGACAGCATGACACACACACACACAACCACACACCCAAACGCACACGCACACACACGAAATGAACACAGAAAACACCAAAAGACACACAAGAACCAGGGACAAACGTTCCACAACATGAACAAACCACAAGCACAAAGACGCAATGCAAACAAAAGGAAGGGTGACAAAGAGAGTACCGCCTTGGCACGGTCAGCAGCAAAAACACCACTGGGGGTTTAAACCGGTTTACGGACGTCCTAACCTCACACTTCTCTCAAAGTCACCCTAGCTTTACAAATATTGTAAATAAAGGTATCCCCGCTGGACTTGAAATATTTCTATAATTGCTTCTTCTACTCCGAGTCATTTCCATTGCATGCCTCTCTGCTAGTATAATAATAAGCAACCCTTCATAGATATAGTTCCCTGTGCTAATAGAATCTCCAAATATTGAAATTAATATGGCAGAAATTTAATACCATTATTGTCAATATTTGAATGCCGCTGAATATCTTTTTTAAAAGATATTTCTTGTTACTTTATAATAATTGTTAATTTTATGAATGGACAATAACTAATTTAATTTCTGTGTTGACTTTCAGAGGAAATAAAATGGTCAGCTCTGGATTATAGAGTTGAAGACTATGAACCATCCAATTATATCACGAGCGATTCAAGTGATGATGATAAAAATCTGAAAATAATGTCTGAGATAATGACAGCAGGCCCGTTTTAAACCAATACTGATGCAGCATATTACAGTTCAGAAGAACTTGCTCAAGAAAGTGTCAGCGATATTCTGATATTGTCCCATACCAAGATATAGCCGTCCATTTAGCAACACCAAACATGACTGTGGTGTTGTCTACAAAGAGACATGATGGAAGAAGAAAATGGAACAAAAAGCTGTAAATGTTGCATGAAATTGGTAGCAAAGTTACCAAGATATTTTGAGCAAACACATAGACATGAATTGGAGATTATGAATGTTCTAGCACTGCAGAAGAAGTCTTCAGAGTGGAAAGTCAAGTTGCGAAACTTATGAATGAATGAGACTTTCTTCACAACAATCAAGTAATTGATAGTCAAAAGGGAACACTGATCCTTTATTAGAGACCAAAACAATTACATTCAAAAGAAGTCAGTGACTATGTAACATGTATGCAGTGTTTAGGTTTGTTTTCAAGAAATGATTTTTGGAGGCACGCTAAACGAAGTCCTAAACGAAGGAGTGATTCGGGTACTGGAATCAGAAACCTTCATCAAGCTGATGGTGCTGCATTACTACACAACAGTTTGAGCCAGAAACTTATGAATGAAATAATATTTTATTAAATATTGTCAAGTACAAAAAGGGAGATACGTCTGTTAAAATTCATAGAAGTGGTATGACTGCTGCCAGACTATGTCATCCAATAAGCTTTGTGAAGTGTCAACTCCAAAGTTCTAAACTTAGGTACCTTTTCAGAAAAAAAAATAAGTTCAAAGACCATAACTCTGACAAAACTTATTCAACCATGCCGATATTCGAACTTAAACTGTAACTCATCTAGATTTAGCTTTATATCAAATATAAAGTTAATATCTCCAACCACTTCCAAAGAAAGACCGGCAAATTGAAACAAATGACAATAAAATTAAAGTTCAAGGGCCATAACTCTGACAAAAATTATTCAACCAGACTGAGATTGGGAATGAAGCTGTAAATTATCTAGATTAAGCGCTATGCAAAAAATAGAGTTAATATATCTAACCACTTCTACAAAAAGTCTGAAAACATCAAAATTTGAAGAACAAAATTAACGTTAAAGGGCAATAACTCTGAACATAATTATTCAACCGGACTGAGATTGAAAGATAAGCTGTAACTTATTTAGATTTAGGTTTGTACTAAATATAGAGTTGATATCTCCAGTCACTTCCATAAAAAGTCCAGAAAACCGGAAAACATTGGTAGGGGACTAAAAGGGGAAGATAACTCCTGAAGTAGTGGTCTGATCATAATGGAAATATGCGGTGCATAAGTTGATATGGTCATATGGCTATACATGAACTTTCAACGAAATTGAAGCAAAACTGTACAAGAAGAAAGCCGAACAAAATTGTGTCCACGGACAGACGGACAGACAGACAGACGGACAACCTGATTCAAGTATACCCCCACCAACTTCGTTGTGGGGGGTATAAAATGTGATTGTTTATTCTAATGGAAAGAAGTATATGGATGCGGGTTTGATCTGATGCATGAGGTTGTAGCGAATGAATCTATTGATGACCATTTCTATTGATGACCACCCCATCGAAAGTAACTCTACAATTCTGAGAGGCGCTTGCATAAAGTGGCATAACCTATTAATACATGTAGTACAACTGCTAAGGCAGATTTTATGCCAAAATCGTTCAGTTTTTGAAGAAAGCATGAAACTTTGTGTATGATGTCTTTGATACCTATAGTTTATGAAAAAAATAGACCCAGGGGTTAACATGGGTACCTGTGAGGGTCACTCGCCGGTACTGCGGCTGCATGATTGCGCCATATGTTAGCAGTGCTCAATATTGTAGGCCAATGACTCAATGACCAGGGGAGTAAATGTACAGTCGGCTGAGCGGTCATTCGGACTGAAAGTAGACTATAACTAGGTACTTTACTTTACTTTACCCAAAAAAATAACGCATTCTGGCGGCCGCCATTTTGAATTCCAATATGGCTGCCAAAATTTAGGCGTAGAAAATGTAGTAGGTACTCTAGCTTGACCATTTCCTAACTAAACTTTATCAAACTTGGCACACATATTAAATGACATCAAATCTAAATCAGGTCCGATAATCAGTAAGATTGCATGAAACAGTCGAGAGTTATTGACCTTTAATTAGTGAAAATATAGCAAAATATAACAGTATCCACTTTAAATCTTGACGCTGGCTTAACAGTACACAACAATCGAAATAAAAAATGATTTTGGTGTTAAACTTCGGCCATGTTCTTCTTCATCTAAGATTTTGATGAAAACTGACCCCAAAATCATCCCACCCCCACCCACTTCCCTTAGCGGCCACCATACTGCATTTAAATATGGCCGCAAACAGTGCACACTTTCAGCTATTAACATATTGTACTAGCATTAATAGTGACATTGTTGAGTATATGGAAGAGTTGTATTCTTAAAACAAAATATATATTTAAGTGTCGGTGTAGAACATTTACGCAAAGACTGACTTAACCTTTAGCCTGCTGAGCCAAAATTTAATTGTAGAAAATGTCATCGATTTCAGTTGTCCCTTTTCTTTTCAACAGCACAATCAGAGTATCAAATAGTTTGGATCCTGATGAGACACCGAGTTACTCGGCGTCTCATCTGGATCCAAACTGGTTACAAAGGTAATTACTCATCCGCCCGCAGCAAGCTAAAGGTTAATATGTACACAGGATAGGTAACCAATATCATGCTGCTAGAGGAAACAATGTCTGCCGAGACTGTTGTTTTCATTAGATGTACATTTAAATATGTCCATGTAGAAAAAGTCTAACAAATCAAACTGCAAGGATGCAGAAGGCTAATCCAGTACATAAATTTTGCTAAATAATGCCAAAGGAGTTAAGATTAGTGAAACCAGACGAGGTTGCTGATGTCCAGAGGTCTCCAATCGACTGGAACTTATGCATTCTTTGTCAAAATATTTCACCAGAGACTCTTTCACACACATGGGAAGGGTCGAGGACGAGGTACAAGTGAAGCTACAGGAACAGATTACCAATCTTTTGCTAATTTCAAGGAACTTGGAAAAATTCCTCTGAGCATATCAGTGGACAAACATGATGGTTTGTTTGGTGTTGTTGAGACTTTACAAAAGAACTAGGCCAGCTGGCATTAGACTTGCCGAAATTTATTTAGTGACTTGAAGCTCCGCCGGCTTTCATAATGTGCACAATAACCAGATTCCAGGAGAGCAGTGTTAAATTGATACCCATACTTCCATGGTAGATGCGTCCATTTGCTTTTTCTACGAGAGAGAGTCTGACACTGCAAGTATTCATGAGGCAAGAACCACGGTGATGGACCACACATATCGAATTATGCATCAGAACTAAAAGACATCAAGCTGTTGGCAAAACTGGCATAATGTGATAAGGTAGCATTGGAGACCAAGTACCACAAGAATTGTTTATGTCAGTTATATAACAGATACAAGCGGGATGTGTCTGAAACTGTTCCTGTCTTTCGCCTTGTTGACCCTGTTTCTGCTTACACTTCAAACGCTTGTTCGAACTGAATCCATAACATACAGAGAAAGTCAATTCTACATGCTTAAATGAACCTCTTTTTTGCATTGTCCATACCTTGAAACTGTGAAGCAAGGAATGGATGGTCTTCTGACACAGCAGTAGGTGAAGCAATCTTAAAGGCATGCTCTGATGAGGACCCGGAAGCGCTGCGACTTGCAAAAGCTGCTTTTATTATTAGAGAACAGCTTTTCACTTACGGACATATCTTCAATGGACCCCTGTGTAATGATTCAATGGGATAAACCGTTCCAAATGCTCTGTTAGCACTTGTTAATATCATTCTGGACGGTACTAGTATCGAATCATAGACAACTAGGGAAGTCTCCTCAACCCAGGCAGCGCAAACATCATCTGAGCTCTTCATTTTGAATAGTATCCAAGGTACTAATGGTCCCAGGAAAAATACTGTCCACCATCACAGTGAAAGAGAGACTCCAATACCTATCTATCTAGGTCTGAAAGTGATCTGATAGATTGTTTTCACCAACATGGTCTTGCCATATCACATGATCGAGGTCTTAGGATATATTCTCAATTGCTCACAGCATAATCAAGCGTTTTGAAAATAATCGCGTAGACTGTCCACCTCAGCTGAAAAAGAGGCTGTTCACAACAGGGCAAGTTTATAAAATTGGTCACAATCCAAGCTCAGTAACTGCAGCTGATTCTTTCCATGGAACTGCTCAATATTTGTGTCAACATCCAGTAGCAGACAACCAAGGAACAGATCATGATCCAATAACGCTTGCCGAAATGGAGCCAGGAAAACAAATTTCCCCTTTTCCTTTGGCTTACACAAACATTCTGCCAGCTCTATCCATGCTGAAGGAATTCAAAGCACCAGTAGACCATGAACCTTTGCAGACTATAAGATGGAGCACTACTGGCTTGCAAAACAGATATCTTTGATGAAAAGCGAAGACAATGCCGAAGGTGATTTTATATGCATGTCATGAAAGTTGGCAAGTACTACCTTGTAGGCCTGCAACAACTATTGCTTTGATGCCTTTGTTTCGAGAAGACCCTCACTCTTTTGCTTCATAAATAACCAGCAGCGCAGTTTCTTATTTCAGGACAGACCCCTGTCTTGACCATGTACCAACCACTGTATGCCTTGGGAAACCCAATGGAGATTCCCTGATCGTTTGGGTACGAACAAGGACTTGGTTTTGCTGGGTCCACTTCATATCAAAATGGCTGGCTTGAAAGTGATTGGTGATTTGCTTGATGGAACCGGTTGGTCTAACGCTATAGTCCAGGCAGAGGTTGCTACAAAAGGAACTGCTGATAGTTTTATACACGTGTCGCTCGTAACAAAGACAAGAAAAGCTCATCAAGTTACTGCAGCTGCACTCTGTATATCAAGAGAGACAGACACGTGGATATTTGTTCACTTCCAAGACACCATGCTGGTTTCAAATCGATGATTATAAGGACAGTCGATATTGATGTCGTGCTAGCTGCTGCTTATTTACACAGTTTAGCAAACATCGAACATAGCATTTGGAACGGGAAGGGATTTCTGATTCATTCTTATGCATGAGACTTTATCTACATTGACTACCCATTTGTCTCAGGACTTGCTGTTTTTCAATTGCATTCACCGGCTGGGACCTGACCTCTTTCTTTGTCAACTATCGGAAGAAG
Source organism: Azorinus chamasolen (assembly GCA_963576725.1). Taxonomy (NCBI): domain Eukaryota; kingdom Metazoa; phylum Mollusca; class Bivalvia; order Cardiida; family Solecurtidae; genus Azorinus; species Azorinus chamasolen. The sequence goes on from OY755240.1 coordinate 23,332,127, forward strand.
TCTGCATGGAAGACATGGGCTTCATGGCCAGAAGTCATCGACATGTGGCCCTGATAACGCCATGCTTTCACAGAACATTGAGAACAAACACCAACCAGAGCTGCACTGGAGCAGCATGTCAAGAGAGCTACATACCAAGCAGGGCATGTATGGGACCAGTCAATGACATTGCAGCCATTGATTCAAGATGTACCTGACTGGGGATGGGGGCTCTCGCAGAATGTCGAATACATGCCAAACATGGACCACCTTGCCTATTGCTGAAGAAACATGCCAGGAACTCATAGCATGCAAGTGCAGCAAAGCATAAATGCTTCAAGGCAAATATGGAGTGCATCACACTAAATATGGAGTGCACTTTGTAAATGCAGTGGGAACTGTCGACTGGGTTAAGCACTGTTCAATCCCATGTTCAGATGAACAAAAAGAAGACTGCATGGCTTATCCGGCATAATATCTATTCAAGACATCTATTCAAGGGACAGCATTATATCAATTCGGGGCAACTAATAAATATATTTTGCCAAGAATATATGCCAATAAAGTGAATAAACATTGTCCTAGAGTTTGATCAAAATTGAAAACAAAGTGGTAATGATAGGGAGCAGACAATGCCGAAACTGATCAAAATCATACAATCAAGGGCAATAACTCTAAATCTCTAGAGAAATCTGGCTGTTAATCTAAATTGTCTGAGATTATTTTCCAATAAATATTTTCATAAAGTTTTATGCTGATTGATACAAGATTTATTCAGATAGAGAGCAAAAACTGCTGAATTCGCTTATTTTCGCTAGTTCAAGGGCAATAACTCTGGTTTGTCAACGGCAATCTGACTGATTATCGAAATTGATTGAGATTTTATATCCCTGGACTCTTTCATGAAGTTTGACTAAGATTGAGAAAGAAATGGTCAAGTTAGAGGGCGGACAATATTCTGGAGCACGCCATTTCGGCGGCCATTTTGTATTTCAATATGGCGGCCGCCAGGGGGCGTAATTTTTTGGGGTCTATTTTTTTTCATAAACTTTAGGTATCAAAGACTTCATACACAAAGTTTCATGCTTTCTTCAAAAACTGAACGATTCTGGCGCTTAGCAGCTGTACTAATGTACTTTCAACTGAGGTCCTTGCATGCTCAAGGGGTATGTTTAATTTATTAACATGCACCAAAGATGACGATAAATTTAAACTCAATAACATAGGTTAAACGCATTCAAAAAATATCTACACTGTAAATTATGTTACATCAATAACGCATCAGAGCTTAAACTCGGGACATAATTATGCTAATGGTAAAACTGTATAATTTGCAGTTCACACACACACACACAAACTGCATTACTTCAATATTACGAAACTGTGTCGTACTACTGATGATCAATTTAAAACTGTTCACGGTAGAAGTTGGATCACAAACTAGACCTCCATTAATATGTAGAAAATGTCTGGCTTACGCAGCGAAATAAGATGTTGTCTGTATACTTCTATGGGTCATAAATGGAAGTGATGCCAATATGCAGTTGAGGCTGTGCTATCTTTTATAAAACGCTACAAGAGGCATCTGTGAGCTAGTGCTGCTGGATATAATTCGTTCTGTTCGAAAAAAACAACAACATTGTATTGTCAATTAAACTTGCCAAACAGATTACTCCCCTACGGAAGAGCCTCGACGAAGTGTCTGGCTAGAATTATGGGCGCATGATATTTTCTTTACACAGCTGTGTAACACTTCAATACTTATTGATATCGTTAAGGTAAGATAATTTATACTTGTTTTACTGTATAGTAAACCCCTTCTTAACCGGAATTCTAGCAGATAACATTTTAGATATTTTGAGACAGGTTTAGATGGTTTAATGCAGGGTGAACGTCGTATAGAAAGCTTCTAGAGGAGTTTTCTGCATGACTTTCAGCCTGCATCCTGAAAGGGGTTTTCTGCATGACGTTCACCCTGCATCCTTAAGGAGCTTTCTGAATGATTTTCACCCTGCATTAAGCTGCAACCTGTCTCCAACATTAAGCTGCCACCCGCTCCAAGACCGATATTTGTACTAAATTAATATATATACGTTCTATTTCTAACCTTATTCACCACATGTAAGTCTTAACCCTTTTCTCCATAAATACGCCTTTCGATGCCTTTGCAAACAGAGTAGACCCAGATCACGGTCTGCTGTGTTTGCTTGTGATATAACAGATATGATTCTGTATTTTCTGCCATGGACAAAAATTGCTGTGCTCATGTGCTATTATAATAAATTAATCAATTTAATAATAATGCCGTCATTATGTCTTACATGAATATTCTTGGCGTAAAGGGTTAATGGTCGATTAGTTGACTGATACAGTGCTCCCTCCCTACAACGACCCTCCCAATAACGATTCCCTCCTTACAACAACGCATGTTACTGTTTCCGAAACAACAAGGCTCCAGAAACAACTTTTTTCCATCGTAATTTCTTTATGCCTCCATCAAACCCTATGTTGTGACCACTCTTTAGAATCGTCACAAAGTGACGATTCTAAAGATTGGTCACAACATAGGGTTTGATAGAGGCATAACGGTTTTAGTTCTCGAAATAACCTTATCTGGGGATCTGCAAACAAGCTAATTATGTTTGATTTTCCCTCCCTATAACAACTCCCTCTGAACAACACATACAATATTCGTATCCCAAAGGGTGTCGTTGTAGAGAGGGAGCACTGTATTACCGAAGAAAGTTGTTAGTAAGGTATCATTTACCATACATAAATAAACATAAGAATTATATTATCAGTTTTCCAAAGTTGATATAAAGTGCACCAGTTATTTCATTGATCTGCCAATCCGTTCGTTCATCATATTGACCCTACCAATTAATTAGTCTAGTTTGCAATATATTATCCAACAGTACATATTGTACACCTGAGAGCAGTGCATCGAAGCTCGGCACAGCAAGGGCTGTTACACACACTAACTCGACATAATATGACAATAACATTCAAACTTTGTGTAGTTAAACAGGAATAAACATCGTGATTAATAATGAACAATATTATAAACGCTATATTAGTCGCCTTGTTGGGAGTTGTGCTAATTACAGTTGTTTATTACGAAATTAGTATCGATGGTACTAAACATGAACCATTACGAAAGCATGAACCATTACGAAAGCACGTAAGTTTATGACTTTATATACTGGTCGACATAGAGGAGAAACTTAAACGTATTATCCATTTCATTCATGGATATTTATGTATAAAATGATAACGTAATATATATCAATGAGATCAAATTGTTATAATAGCACACTGCCACTGGAAATATTGACCATGGTAGAAAATGTAGATTCATATCTATATCATATCATAAGAAAACAGAGCAGACCCTGCTCAGACGGGTCCTACAGGAGACGTGCGATCTGAGTCCACTCTGTTTGCAAAGGAGTTGGCAAGCATATTCGTGAAATAAATGGTTAAATATTATTGTGTATTGCAATAGTTGATTATTTATACAGTAAAACCTCTCTATAACGGCCACTAAATTGTGTTATTTAGTTGTGTTTAGGACAGGTGACTGCTTAAAGCAAGGTAACAGTAAAACAGATCGCTCCCATTGGAGCGTTCTATTTTACATTCACCTTGCTTTAAGTAGCCATCTGCCTTTAACATAATATATTTGATGTAATTTAGTGACCATTGTAGAGAGATTTTACTGTAGAGCTGACATATTTAATAGATATACTCTGATAAGATTAGATCATTCGAAAGCAAAAACAGCAATGCAAAAAGAGAACATTACAGACTCGGTTTTATTGGGTCTATTCATGAACAGTAATTTATAGTGCAACACTGCTCACGTCTCCTAGCACCGGCTTATATGGCATTTACTGCGCCCTGGAACTGAAAATATCAACAGAATGCTCAAGTGATTGTGGAATAACTAAAAACACAATTAATTTATTCGCTTCTTTAATCCATTTATTTCTTTCCATTAGAAAAAAAAACATTTTCTCAATGATGTTAGGCTAGTTCCGTACGACCCGCGAAGCATTGTCGGTTTTGTTCAGCATTTATAACTAAACAATGTACCTTGTGCCAATATGTTGTTTTTTAAAACTTCTCATGCTAATACAATGCCTGATCAATCTATGATTCACTGATTTTGAAAACGTTTAACCCTTCTCTTGATGAATTTTAAAATACATTTCACCTTCTTTACCCATGCCCTGTTGTATAATTACATATATCTTCACTGTGTACAAGTATATCGCTGGGCAATCACTGCCGTGGAGTGCACTGGTTGCACAATAAACTTGTACATAGTGCAGACCCTGATAAGACGGAGCTGTCTCATCTGGGTCTTCACTATTTACAGGTAGGTATATTGACGTGAATAGCAAGCGAAGGGTTAAGAAACAATTAAACGAGTGTCAAACAGCTTTATTCGAATAAGATGCCCACTTATTTAGGCCATGGCAGTTATGAAAATTCTTTACATCTAGATTAAAGCTTTGCAACATGGTCAAAATTCCGGAGTTCTAATAGTTTCATTTCGTAAATAACCTACCTAATATACCGACTAAATTCGAATTCGTGAGTGAACGATCTACCCTGATACCGGTATCACTTCCCACATGTGGTCATTTAATATATCTGCGCTATCAAAGACACATCTCGCTCTCTATGAAATTTGTATTTGTTCAGCTGTTAGTTGGTGAGTGTAAGTATGGACAAAGAGGGGCGGCCTTTGAAGAGCCTTTCGGTCGAATCAGCGGATGACACTTCTGTCTGTAGTGACCATGGCGAAGAACATTCGTCGTTGTCACCCCATGGGAAAAAACGGAGAACCTCGAGATACAAACGTCTCGAAGGGTCGTGGAATGCAAAGTTCGAAAGTTTGTCAGTCACATTAGAACAAATTATTGGGGCAGAAGAAAAGGTTGATATCAAAATTAACTCCACTCAGAAGTGCTAGGAAACAACTATCGCACTAAATTTCCAAATTCTCCTACATCTTTAAGTGAGGACAAAAGTACAAAAATGAGTCATGCAGGAAACACCACATACAGAACAAACACTCGCCCGAACAGCAACACAAGGAAACAGCAAATGTACATAGGTAGAAAAAACAACAAGAGACGCACAAAGACAAAACAAACATACAATAGGAGGAAGATGGAAGTACCGCCTTGGAACGGTCAGTGACAAAAGTCACCGGGGGTTTAAACCGGTTTATGGGCGCCCAACCTCACCCTTATTCCATCCCCATCCTAAAAGACAAACAGCGTAAATCAGTGTAAAGTTAGATCAGTTTCCTGTTGACGAGGCAAATTAAATATTTTTAGAATTGTCTTCCCTTGACGATCTTATAGGGAGATGTCTCATAAAGCCGCTTATGCAAAGACAAAAGAGATGGCTCTGGTAACTCAACCTTCGAAAATGATAGAAACAAATGCCTACAAAGGGCAATAAGCTGGTAGGGTGGGCATTGTAATGCATTTTATACACATCGTGAGCATTAGGGACTTCAGTTCAAAATGTTAAATCTGAAAAATATAAGAAAGACCAGATTGTGGAACATGTGCAGAACATTTATGCCTTGACAACAAAGTGCCTAGATCAACTTGGCAGGGCAGGAGCCTTCCATCATATCGTTAGTTGCACAGCTGCAATGACTGACACGGCCCTGTATGAGTTGGGGATGCAAGACAGTTTTCAAACCTTCCGTTGACAGGAAAAGGTGTGTTTGGTATGTACCTTGAGAATCTGATAAAATCAAGGAAAGAAAAGAAAAACAGCTTGAGGATCTATTCCCCGATGTGAAAAAGAGGAAACTAGACTCCAGTGCTTCATTCTCATACATACATACATACATACATACACATCCAGATAAACTAGATCAGCCTCAAAGTGGCAATACTGAACACATGAGTCGATAGCCAAGAAACCAAAATCATTGGAATGGGTTTCATATCCCAAGGGTTCCGCAGAGAGAATAGGACTCCAAAAGGCCCTACAATCAGCAAAACAGGTATTCTCCCTACAACTGGGGAAGTAAACGAGGCAGAGCTGACAAAGCAGCTAGAAAATGACAAGGTAAACATAATTGCAAAAAGTCCCGAGATACTGGTAGGGGGTTGGCTGTCTCATGTTCTACCTGCATGGTAAGAAGTTACCACAGACGAGTGGGTTCTGGATATTATTCGAGATGGTTACAAACTCGAATTTCTGCGAAAACCTCAGTTTCGTGGGATAAAAGAAAAGGAAGATTTTGATTTCAAAATAGTTGATTATCCTTTTCTAGATGGAGATGTGCCCCGCCTGTTCTTTGCTAGAAGGTTTTAATAGTCGTAATTTATTATAACTGATAAACTTCTTAAGCAAGGTTACATAAATCATAAAATTAGGAAAGCTTTTTCTAAATTTTATTATTGAAATTCAACTCACATTAGTCAATATATATTGCAATATTATTAAGTACGTTATTGCAACAAGGTATTTCACATCCGGAATTCTAGGGTGATGTTATCTGCAAAATTTCGGGGTTATGCCCATTTGCATGATTTGTTTATTAAACGCATTATAACTTTTAGGAAGAAAGGTTCTGACAAATTATATTGCAACACACTGCATGTTTGGTTATTGACCTCTTTACAGTCGGTAGCTACGCTTTCCTCTTTGCTTGCACGATGGCAGGCCGAGGTGTAGTACTCTATGATGGTATACTCTTAAACCCAGAAACAGGATGAGCTTACCAGACTCATGTACAGTGAAGCTCACTTATAACGAACTTGGATATAACGAAATATTGCATATAACAACCCCTTTCTAATTAACATATAGTAAAATGGACCTGATATTAAGAAATTTGAATATAGCGAAAGAAATCAGATGGTCCCGAGGATTTCGTTATAAATGAGCTTCACTGTGTTGCCTTTTCTCTGTCGTGCCCCTAATGGCTTCCCTGCAGTTGCTCTGACTTCAGCAAAGTCATTGGGTACGTATTTGACGGACTTACACAGTTGTTGTCATGTTATGTTGTACATATTGCCCTGTATTTACCGTCTCCTATGCTCCGGGGAAGTCTGGCGGGGATACCTTTATTTACACTATTTGTTAAGCTAAATTGACTTTGACGTTAATCAACACAAACACAAATCGAAAAGAAAAAAGAAACTAATTTGGTAAAAATGCCATCGAAGAAGTACAAGTTCAGGACAAAATGACAGGTTTTACAGCACATTATTCTTAGTTCCAAAAGGGCTCAGAGGAGCTTCGATCTGTCATAAATTTGAAACCCCTAAATCGGTATCTCATCAAAACATATTTCAAGATAAAAACGATCAGCAAAGTTCAAGGCCTTGTTAAAAGGCGACTGGTCAATAAATCTCAAAGACGCATACTTTCATAGCAAAATATTTAAAACAAAAATCGGAAAGAGTATTTACTAAGATCATTTCAGTCGGAGTCGTTCATTTGAGGCATCAAAGCATACGTCTAGCAACTTACCTGAATCAAATTCAAAAAAGAACTTTGGGAAAATCGCATGACAATATTAAGTCTCATTTTTCGTCTAGGAGTTGTAGTGAACAAGAAAAAAATATTTTTAGTTCCCTGTCAGAACCTGACATATATAGGATAGAATTGCAGTCTAGAAAGAGTTTTATAGTTGAACTAAGCTGTCATGGACATTTTGAGGGGACTGATTTCGACACGCTTTTATTTAGTTATTTTGTAGTAAATAGCTTCTTGTCTAGATTTGATTCCCAATGCACGACTTTTCGTGCGTTCTATCCAAATTTACATTTGACAGAATTTGAGTCCGTTGAGATTGTACATGTTTCATCAAATTCCAGTTACGCTTTTGCTAGAATCAATGAAAAGGTAGTAAAGTCAACAGGCAAAGCCACATACAAGACGCAACCATTACCAAATCATCGATAGACAGCATGTCACACACGCACACAACCACACACTCACACACATGAGACGAATACAGAAAACACCAACAAACACACAAGCACCAGAAACAGACACCCAAAACATGAACAATTCCACAAAGACACAAGACAAACAAAAGTAAAGATGAAAAAGAGAGTACCGCCTTGGCACGGTGAATAGCAAAATCACCACTGGTGGGGTTAAACTGGTTTACGGACGTCCTAACCTCACACTTATCCCAAAGTCACCCTAGCTTCAAATGGAAAAGTAGTAAAGTCAAGCAGGCAAAACCACATACAAGAGGCAACCACCACCAAAACACCGATAGATAGCATGACACACACACAACCAAACACCCAAACGCACACTCACACACGAGATGAACACAGTAAACACCAACAGACACACAAGAACTAGAGACAAACACCCCACACATGAACAAAATCACAAGCACAAAGACGTAAGGCAAACAAAAGGAAGGGTGACAAAGAGAGTACCGCCATGGCACGGTCAGTAGCAAAAACACCACTGGGGGTTTGAACCGGTTTACGGACGTCCTAACCTAACTTCTCTCAAAGTCACCCTAGCTTTACAAATAGTGTAAATAAAGGTATCCCCACCGGACTTACCCACAACATAGACGACGGTGAACACAGGACAACATGTAAAACATAGCATAATAACTGTGACAATCCGTCAAATATGTACTCAATGACTTTGCTGAAGACAGAGCACCTGCATTGAAGCAGTTAAGGGCATGACAGGGAAAAAGTAATACATGAGTCTGGTAAGCTCATCCCGTATCTGAGTTTTAAGAGTGTGCTATCATAGAGTACTACCCTCGGTCTGTCATCGCGCAAGCAAAGAGGAAAGCGTAGCAACCGACTATAAAAGGGTCGATAACCAAACATGCAGTGCGTTGCAATATAATGGGATCATAACCTTTCTTCTTAAATGTTTTAATGCGTTTTATAAACAAATCATGAAAATGGATATGGAAGTTTGTAGATAACAACCCCATAAAAGTCTGGTTGAGAAATACATTGTTGCAGTAACGTCCGTAGATTGCAATTATATTTAATAATGAGTGGTAAATTTCGATAATCAAATTTGGAAAACGTTTTCCGAAGTTTGTGATATCTGTAACCTTGCTTAAGAAGTTTATCAGTTATAACTAAATTACGACTGTTAAAATCTTCAAGCAAAGAACAGGCTCGGGCAAACCAAATAAGTTGAGAAATATAAACTCCATAAGATGTAGAACGGGGCACATCTCCATCTAGAAAAGGATAATTTACAATTTTAAAATTAAAATCTTCTCTTTTATCGTATATTTTGGACGAAATATTTAGGGTGGGGATGGAATAAGTGTGAGGTTGGGCGCCCATAAACCGGTTTAACACCCCAGTGACTTTTGTCACTGACCGTTCCAAGGCGGTACTTCCATCTTCCCCCTATTGTATGTTTGTTTTGTCGTTGTGTGTCTCTTGATGTTTTTATAGTTATGTACATTTGCTGTTTCCTTGTGTTGCTTTTCGGGCGACGGTTTGTTCTGTATGTGGTGTTTCCTGCTTGACTCATTTTTGTACTTTATCATTTGTAATTGAAAGATTCAAATCTAAAAATGAAGCTATAATGTCAGATTGATTCGCTTTGTTTAAAGACAGTTCATTAGGGTAAATTGAAGAAATCATAGTTTCAAAATAAGGATTATCTAAATTCAAAATGTCGTCTATATACCTTGAAGTTTTATTAAAATCATTAACAATATCGGTCTGTGTATCAGGTTTTAAGCTAAGCATAAAATCCCTCTCCTAGCAATACACAAACAAATCTGCAACAAGAGGGGCACAATTTGTACCCATGGGTATACCAACAACTTGACGATATATGGTACCCTCATAACGCACAAATATATTATCTAAAAGAAAGGTAAGAGATCTACAAACATCCAGGCAAGTCCACATTGTGTAATGTTCAACTTCTGAATTCGAAAAGAATGAACGTTGAACATTACAAGCAATGAACATTTTGTTTTCTCTGGCAAAGGTTTTTTTCTATTAATTTAATCAGTTTATCTTTTATAAGATGGTGAGGTAGAATAGTATAAAGTGTAGAGAAATCATAAAAGCTCAGTAAAGAAATGTTATACTGTTCATTTTCAGGTTTCATTAATACATCATTTGAATTTTTCATGGACCAAAAAATATAAATACCAGAATGTTCATATATTCTATCACAGTAACGTTTTACATGTTCTTTGATCGTAGTAAGACAGCTAGAGTTGGCAATAAAACGCGCCTTATAAGGGTTTTTATGTAGTTTCGGAATCAAGTACAAAGTAGAAAGTTTATGTTGTTTTATGTTAGGACCAGACTTAAAATTATTGCACATTTTTACATGTTCCGAGACTATATCTTTTTCAGGTGTTTGAAGTGTTATATAAGTTTGTGAATCAGTTAGCTCCTTCTTTAAAACATCAACATAATACAATCTTCAAATAATGATTACATTATTTGATGCCTTGTCAGCAGGAACAAGAACATAATTTGAATGAAAATTAGAAAAGAAATAGCGAAATGTAGCTCTAGGTCGAGGTGGTTAAAGCTGGTAATTTGATTTGTAAAAAGTAATACGCGTATCAATAATATCAAAAATACATTTCTTCCAATCCGAAAGGGCATTAACATCAGCATGTTCTCGTCGACACCATTTGATGCAGAATTCTTGAATAGCTTCCGCAATATGAGTTCGACAAGCGTCAAAATCAATAAAGGAAGGTAATCTATATTTAGGTCCTTTAGTTAGGAGGGTCCTGAGATGTCTATCCTTAATGATATCAAAATTACCAGTAATGACATGACCAACTGGTTTATAGCAAATGCTACAATCTCAAGAAATAGGGGTATTTACATCAATATTTAAGTCAGAGACAATTTTATTGTAGTTAAAAATACCATTCCTAATAGGTTTATTATATTTATAACAGATGATAGGTGATTTCAGAGTTGATGAAATATTTTGGAATAGAATCGATTACATTCTTATCACGAAATATTCAAAACAATACAAAAATGAGTCATGCAGGAAACACCATATACAGAACAAACAGTCGCCCGAACAGCAACACAAGGAAACAGCAAATGTACATAACTATACAACATCAAGAGACGCACAAAGACAAAACAAACATACAATAGTGGGAAGATGGAACTACCGCCTTGGAATGGTCAGCGACAAAAGTCATTGGGGGGGTTAATGGAAAAGTAGTAAAGTCAAGCAGGCAAAGCCACATGCAAGACGCAACCACCACCAAAACACCGATAGACAGCATGACACACACACACACACACACAACCACACACCCAAACGCACACGCACACACACACACGAAATGAACACAGAAAACACCAAAAGACACACAAGAAACAGGGACAAACGTTCCACAACATGAACAAACCACAAGCACAAAGACGCAAGGCAAACAAAAGGAAGGGTGACAAAGAGAGTACCGCCTTGGCACGGTCAGCAGCAAAAACACCACTGGGGGTTTAAACCGGTTTACGGACGTCCTAACCTCACACTTCTCTCAAAGTCACCCTAGCTTTACAAATATTGTAAATAAAGGTATCCCCGCTGGACTTACCCACAAACCAGTTTATGGGCGCCCAACCTCACACTTATTCCATCCCCACCCTAAAAGACAAACAGTGTAAATAAACGTACCCCCTCTCCGACTAAGCTACAACAACCGCGATGGCAAATACAGTGGTAAAGAGTGCATGTATAACGAAAACATTTAAGTGAACAAACTGTATCCACCTATCGCTAGTGTACTCAATGATTGAGCTGCAAACAGAGTAACTGTAGAAAAGTAATAAAGGGTACGACAAAAACGAAATAGTACAGATATCCGACGTTCTCCATCCATTTCTGGATTTAAGAGGTCGCCTTCATAGAGTACTAAACCTTTCTTGTCGGCGTACATGCAAAGAGACCAGCGTGATTGCCAACTGTGAAAGGGTTCACAACCAAACATGCAGCATGTTGTAGTACTACAGGATCATATCCCTTTTTAATGATTTTTTTAACATATTTAATGAACAAAGTGAGCAAATGGGTATGTCCAATAATTTTACGAAGTTTGTAAATCACATCACCATAAAATTCAGGATGTGAAATACCGTGTCGCAGAAGCGACTTGAGATTACATTGGTGCTTGCCAATAAGCGAGATATTTCGATAGTAAAATTTAGAGAAAGTTTTTCTTAGTTTATGGTATCTATATCCTTGCTTAAGCAGTTTTTCAGTTAAAATGAGATTTCGACTGTTAAAATCGTCAATAGATGAACAAGCTCTAGCAAAACGAATAAGTTGAGATATATAAACCCGTAAGATGGAGCACGGGGAACATCCCCGTCAAGGTGAGGAAAATTTACAATATGAAAGTCAAAATCATCTCATTTGTCATACATTTTAGAAGAAATCATTCCATTATCAATTTTAAGGTCTAGATCAAGAAACGCTGCATAATTGTCGGACGGGTTAGCTTTATTCAATTTGAGTTCTTTAGGATAACTTGTAGGAATCAGAGCATCAAAGAAAGGGTTATCTAAGTTAAAAATATCATCCAAATATCGACAAGTTTCATTGAAGCCTTTTATAACATCTTCTTGTGATTGAGGATTCAAACGCAACATGAAATCTCTCTCATAGCAGTACAAAAACAAATCTGCGACAAGTGGTGCACAATTCGTACCCATAGGAATACCAATTACCTGACGGTATATAGCATTCCCATAGCGTACAAATATGTTATCCAAAAGAAACGTTAGTGATTCGCAAACTTCTGTCTTATTTGGTGGTTCCAGAAGCAAATATTCTAAAGCGTCAATTCTTTTAACCGAAGACTTTTCCTGTAACATTGACAACCGATGCCAGTCTTTTCGGATGTGGAGGACATAAGAATGGTAACACAGTGCAATGACATTGGTCCGGATTGTAAAAACTGCAACACATCAATTATCTGGAAATGGAAGCAGTGATTCAGTCAGTCAGACATTTTCTTCCTCAAATCTAGAATCACAATATATTGATTCATACAGACAAAATGAGAGTTGTCCAACGGATCAATCGTCAGGGGGCACGAGATCTTTATAGCCGTGGCACTGGACTTGGAATCTATGGGCTTTAGCACTTCAGAACAACATTGTCCTATAAGCATATCATGTAGAAGGGACAATAAACATACTAGAAGATCATTTGAGCAGACATCAACTCAGACAAACATAATGGTCTTTTGTTCAGACAGTGCCACCAAAGTATTATGTCAGATGGGTTATCCGTTGATATATCTATTTTCAACTTGCGAGTACAAGAAAGCACAGCTATTTTGTTCATGGATATCCCATCGTCAGAGCTTCTGTAAGGATGCCCCGTCAATCTCATGGCAGAACATGTTTGCCCATGCTTTTCCTCCGACACAGTTGATTCGTCAAGTACTACAACACATGAACCATCTTCAGTGTAGAGTTATTTTGATTGCCCCTTTCTGGCCAAGACAACACTGGTTTCCACAGATGTTACAAATGCTAGTAGCAATGCCTCTCAAGGTACCTGTAGTACATAATCTGCTGTCTCAGGGGAAAGGGATGGTGTGCCATCCGGATCCTCAGAAACTAAAATTGACAGCATGGCTATTGTCGACAAACATTTCTCATCAAAAGGATTTTCAGAAAGAGTTCGAATATTACTACATGTAGGTGCATCATGAAGAAAAAGCACCAAGAAAGACTATAATTCAATTCAAAACATTCAATAGCTGGTACTCTGAGCGGTCAATTGATCCATGTGATGCATCTTTGAATGATTGTGCTGACTTGCTGACATTCATGTTTGATAAGAGTTTGAAGTACAGAATGATCAGTTGTTATAGGTCTATGATTTCATCTATTTTACCACCAGCACAAGAGTATCTTATTGGACAATATCATTTAAATATTCCCTTGTTAAAGGGTGTCTTCAATGAGAGACCACCTGTAAAATGCCTAACACGTGAATAGGAACTTTCTATCAGTTTAGGTTACCTGAGGGAATCTCTACTTTAACCCTTGAAGGATGCTTCATTGATATTTCTTCAATTACTTCAACTGGGTGAATCTTCTGTTAACGTCTACAAAAGGGGACTGACATTTATACATAAAGGTGTATCAAAACAGGATCGTCAAAACCATGAAGTATCACACATATTTGGCATAGCTTTCCCAGAGGATAAAGTTTTAAATCCAAAACGATATCTGAAAAGATATTTGAAAAGGACGGAACAATATAGACACGTTAAAGGAAAGGACCATCTGATACTTTTTTGTCAACTAAGAAGTCACATCAGCCTATGACATCCCAACCAAATCTAAATGGATTGTCAGAGTGATAAGGTTTTCTTACAAGACGAAACAGAAAAGGATTTATAGGAATGTTACATGACACTCAACTAGAAGCATCGGGCCAACATAGGCTTTGTTCAAGGGAGCATCGTCCAAGAGTGTTATGGCTGATGCAGATTGATTGTCAGAGACTACTTTTGTAAAAAGATATTTGAAATGTACAAGTGCTCATGTTTTACAAGCATGAAACAGACATGAAGTCTACAAGGTAGTGTGAAATGTGTTATTCAGTTTGTGAATCTGTACAGGCAGTACAGTAAAGGAACAATCAATATATCGGCGAGTCCCGATTAGTATATTTGTATCTTTTTTAACTACATACAGATCAAGATGTACATGCATATGAGGAAAGGTCATACAGGAAGCATTGTACATAATAGAGGGAAAGACTACTATAAGCACCAGAAGTTATCTGGAGAATATGGACCAGAAGATATCTGGAAGAGCCATGAAAACTTACAAGGCTTGGAACATATCCAAACCTGGTAAATTGATATTTTTGCACATATGATATGGCATACAAGCGTTGACAAACTGTTGACCAAATGCCAAATAGCTTTGATTCTGATTAGACGCTGAATTACACGACGTCTCATCTGGATCCAAGCTGCTTGCAAACGCGAGTAGGTCGCGGTCAATGGTATAAGCGTTAATATTAGTAAATATAATTGCAATCTACGGACGTTACTGCGACAAGGCATTTCTCAACCAGAATTTTATGGGGATGTTATCTACAAACTTAGGAAAATTCGGGGTCATATCCATTTTCATGATTTGTTTATAAAACGCATTAAAAAATTTAAAAAGAAAGGTTATGATCCTATTATATTGCAACACACTGCATGTTTGGTTATCGATCCTTTTACAGTCGGTAGCTACGCTTCCCTCTTTGCTTGCGCGATGACAGGCCGAGGGTAGTACTCTATGATGGTATACTCTTAAACTTGGATACAGGAGGAGCTTACCAGACTCATGTATTATTTTTTCCCTGTCGTGCCCTTAACGGCTTACCTGCAGGTGCTCTGACTTCAGCAAAGCCATTGAGTACATATTTGACGGATTGTCACAGTTATTATGCTATGTTTTACATGTTGTCCTGTGTTCACCGTCGTCTATGTTGTGGGTAAGTCCAGCGGGGATACCTTTATTTACAATATTTGTAAAGCTAGGGTGACTTTGAGAGAAGTGTAAGGTTAGGACGTCCGTAAACCGGTTTAAACCCCCAGTGGTGTTTTTGCTGCTGACCGTGCCAAGGCGGTACTCTCTTTGTCACCCTTCCTTTTGTTTGCCTTGCGTCTTTGTGCTTGTGGTTTGTTCATGTTGTGGAACGTTTGTCCCTGTTTCTTGTGTGTCTTTTGGTGTTTTCTGTGTTCATTTCGTATGTGTGTGTGCGTGTGCGTTTGGGTGTGTGGTTGTGTGTGTGTGTGTGTGTCATGCTGTCTATCGGTGTTTTGGTGGTGGTTGCGTCTTGCATGTGGCTTTGCCTGCTTGACTTTACTACTTTTCCATTGAATGATTAAGGTTTTAATACTCCAGATTAACCGGTTACACATTCGCAGACAGGCAGTAGACTCGAAGGTCTACAGCAAGACCGGAAGCACAGATGAAATGCACACATAAATACAAAAGACCGGTGGTCACTTCCCACTTCAGATGTCTGATTTCACACTTCAAATTCCAAACATCACTCTCCAAACTCCACACTTCAAACATCACACTTCAGTACGGCTTCGGGCCTTAAACTATTTTCGGACTGACTGTTAGGTCACTTTAATGCAATAAGGCCCTCAGTGGGCTGTACTATTTCTTAAACAGTTTTTTCAGGATCCTTGTGATCTGGAAACCCGGATGTTTTACCTAATATGTACTATAATTCTGGAACACTTGTCGCCCTTAAAGATTCACACGCCATACTGACCTTAGGGAAACGCCGTTCAGATTTTACCATTATTTGAATTTATATGAAAACTCGTGGGAATATTTAAATTAACCGTTATAATAGATACAAAACAAATGTGCGAAATTCTGAAGGGTGGCGATCTCCCGAAAGCAAAAATTGCAACACAGAAAGAGAAAATTGCAGACTCGGTTTATTGAGTCTGTTCATGAGCAGTAATTGAAAGTGCAACACTGCTCACGCCCCCTAGCACCGGCTTAAGCGGTATTCAATTTTCAGAACAAGAAGTACTGAAATTCATGATTTCGAAGGATCAGAAGGTATAACAACACTGAGAATGAAGTACGGGACGACGTTTTACGGCCCCACACAAACACTTAACACCTGCTGTCATGAATACCAGAATAGACATCTTTTGGCCAAACGTCCTGTAATACGCTGTGTAAAAGTATGTGTTTTCGCGTACATTAGTTAGCCGATGACGTCAAACCATGTGAAAGAGTGTGAAATTTGAAGTCTGAAGTATCAATGTTCTATAATATTCTAATAGCATTTGTTCATGAAGTATGAACTTTGAAGTGTGAGCTATGAATTATGAATTGTGTGTAGAGAAATGTCATCACAGGTCCTTTGTATATACATATACTAAACCTTCCGTGCTTTTTCAACATCGAAAACACATTTGCGCAATATGGCCAAAATGTTTTACAACACCGTTAAACTCAAACAATCACATCAACCGCAAACAAGACAAAGATGTGTCACCATTAAACGTATTAATTCTGAAAATCGATGATCCTTCGAAAGCGAAAGTAGAAATGCAAAAAGAAAAAATTGCAGACTCGGTTTTATTGAGTGTGTTCATGAGCAGTAATTAAAAGTGCAACAGTACTCACGCCCCTAGCACCGGCTTAAGCGGTATTCAATTTTTTCAAAACTAATAACATCAAAACGAATGATCCCGAAGGACCAGAAAATATAACAACACTCAGAATGAAGTACGGGACGGGTTATTCCGGCCGCTAAACAAGCACTTAACACCTGCTGTTGTGAAGTACATATATTCTGAAAATGTGTGATCCTTCGAATGCAAAAGTAGAAATGCAAAAAGAGAAACTTGCAGACTCGGTTTTATTGAGTCTGTTCATGAGTAGTAATTAAAAGTGCAACCCCTGTAAAACAGTTTTACATAATCTATTGAGGACGCACATGTTCAGCTGGTTCTCACGTGCTAATCTATTATATCGTGGTTTAGTAGTTTGAGTTCATCGGCGTATGTCGTATTCACGACTCATTAAATTGCAAGTTCGATTAACTGTCTCGCGTGCATTACTTGACAACCCAACATATTAAACAATGGCTTAAACAAGTCTGGTATTTCAAAAGTATGTAATTGATAGACATGACTATATTTAACGCTTTTCACTTCAAACACCAGTCTATTTCTTGCTACAATAATATACTGTTGGGTATTATGTATAATTATACTAACTATAAAAGTATGTATAAATTAGCAATAATGAAAATATAGTTGATCCCGCGCAATTATTTGAGTATTTCCCGTTTTAAAACACTTTTTTCAGCGACTGGTGACAATTTTCGTGCTTAACCCTTTCCCTTATGTAAGCGCATTTTCGCGTATCTGCAAACATATCTGCAAATCTGTTTGCTTATGGTGAAATATAAATATGATTCTACAGATTCTACCAGAGCCAAAATGTCCTGTTTTCATATGCCATTATAAAAACAATCTTATTAATATTCATGACGTCATTATTTCTTACATTAATATACAATAGGGAAAGGGTTAAAAACATAAGATATGTGTGGATATGGATCCGAAACACTATCTAAATTAAGAATCGTTAACATAGTACGAATCCATACAAGCAAAACAAGTTCAGCTCTTTACTGAACTTAGACCTAAGCTCGTTCATGAAACAAGGACAAAAGTACAAAAATGAGTCATGCAGGAAACGCCACATACAGAACAAACAGCCGCCCGAACAGCAACACAAGGAAACAGCAAATGTACAAAACTATAAAAACATCAAGAGACGCACAAAGACAAAACAAACATACAATAGGGAGAAGATGGAAGTAGGGCATTGAAACGCTCAGTGACAAAATGCACTGGGGTTAAACCGGTTTTGGGGCGCCCAACCTCACACTTATTGCACCCCCACCCTAAAAGACAAACAGTGTAAATAAACGTTTCCCCTCTCCGACTAATCTACAACAACCGCGATTGCAAATACAGTGGTAAAGTGCATGTATAACGAAAACATTTAAGTGAACAAATTACCGCTAGTGTACTCAATGATTGAGCTGCAAACAGAGTAACTGTAGAAAAGTAATAAAGGGTACGACAAAAACGAAATAGTACAGACATCCGACGTTCTCCTTCCGCTTCTGAATTTAAGAGGTCGCCTTCATAGAGTACTAAACCTTTCTTGTCGGCGTACATGCAAAGAGGCAAGTGTGATTGCCAACTACTGTAAAAGAGTTGGCAACCAAACATGCAGTATGTTGCAGTACTATAGGATCATATCCCTTTTTAATGAAATTTTTAACATATTTGATGAACAAAGTGAGAAAATGGGTATGTCCAATGATCTTACGATGTTTGTAAATCACATCACCATAAAATTCAGGATGTGAAATACCGTGTCGCAGAAGCGCCTTGAGATTACATTGGTACTTGCCAATAAGTGAGAGATTTCAATAGTAAAATTTAAAGAAAGTTTTTCTTAGTTTATGGTATCTATATCCTTGCTTAAGCAGCTTTTCAGTTAAAATGAGATTTCGACTGTTAAAATCGTCAATAGATGAACAAGCTCTAGCAAAACGAATAAATTGAGATATATAAACCCCGTAAGATGGGGCACGGGGAACATCTCCGTCAAGATGAGGGAAAAGATTCAACCAAGTAATACCTCTTCTATGTGTTTTTGGTTCGTATGGGTATATGTATATATGTATATTCCTTTTGTTTTTATGGTTGGTTCAATTGTAGAATCTACTCATGATCATTGATTGATAAATACATTTCATCAGTGGTTGATTAAAATGTCGCGACGTACTTCATTCTCGGTGTTGTTATATTTTCTGGTCCTTCGGGGTCATTAGGTTTGATGTTATTAGTTTTAAAATTTGAATACTGCTTAATTACTACTCATGAACAGACTCAATAAAGTTCACATGCAGGTTAATTATAATATGTTTCTCAACAAATTTTTAATACCCCTCAATAATAATTGCTACTAACATTGTAGGCAATCTTAATCGCGACATTCGTGCACAAACTGCAAGAAACCGACCCGCGATGACGGTCTGCGAGTTCCTCGTCCTTACGGTTGTCTTTACTCATGCACGTTGCACGAAGCGTTTATCTTGATTGAGGGCACAGGCTCCAAGATTGTTCCAAATGCATCGACGGAGTCGTGTGTTTTTCACAGATGAGTCACGGATTTCTCTGTTTCGTCCATATGGTCGACGTCGTGTATATCGACGTCGTGGTGAACGTTTTGCAGACGCTCGAGTTCTTGAGAGGGATAGGTTTGGGGCAGCTCGGTTATGGTCTGGAGAGGGATATTGCTAAGGGTAAAATAACCGTTAATTGCGATAGATTGGAATTCAATTGCCGTAAGATATAGGAATCGAATTATTCGCCCTGTCGCAGTCCCTAATCTTTCAGCATGACAATACCCGGTCCCATGTAGCCATAGTTTTTCGAGACTTTCTCGCAAACCATAACATTAACCCATTTGACTGGCCGCTGTACAGTCCAGCTTTGTCCCCAATTGAACATCTTTGGGATTTACTTGACTGGAAGGTAAGAAGGCGTCAGACTCTCCCGCTACTCTAAACAAACTAACAACTGCTTTGTTGAAAGAGTTGAATAATAATCCTATGAGAAGAATAAATGCACCTATGAACTCAATGCACAGGAGAATCAGGGCCACGACAAATGTACGAGGGGCATACAGTATTGGAGAGTGAGTCGATTTAATTTTGTGATTGTGTGGGGTACTGTCAAATATGCTTCAATTACTCGTTAATTACTGCTTAAAGTCTAATTAAATTTAGGTGATTTGTCGATTAAAGATTAATTGTTAAACGAATATAAACTATTCTACAGAACATTCAAATATGTATAACTTATAGACTTAGAAAACGCATCCTGCGTTTCTTTTTATGGTTCAGTATAGATAACGCAATTTTAAAAAAAAAATTGGAGATAAAGCAATATAAGAATCAGGCGACGATATGAACATGGGACTGCTGACCGAACTATAGAGGAATTATACAATTGCATTGCTATTGTAATATCAAGATCTACAACAAATGGCTAGGCAATTTGATGCGAACATTTCCACAATAGAACGACTTACAGGCGACTGGGAGAAACTGGAATATAAATTCGATAACTTTTAACCTGAAGGATGAGTTTGCAACCCCAACTACCCGAATGCGGACTGACTGACCGACGGACTGACTGATCAACCGCCCGCCCTACTGACCAACCGACCGCCCGTCCGCCTGACAGGTAATTGAGTCTGTTCATGAGCAGTAAAATCAAATAAACACATGTAATGATCTCACATGCGTGTATGTAAACAGTGTCGTACTCTTGTGTAAGTTAAATGACGTCACATCGTGACTTTTGTTTTCAATGAGTTTGATTGGGTTGTTGTTAAACGGTACAGCAACACAATTTCAGTAAAGGCTAGGCAAGGAACAGTTCTGTGAAGGCGGTGTGTGTACATATGTGTATGTGCGTGCACACTTTATTTGTGCTTCTCCCCAGAAGCACAAATAAATTGTGCGCGCACATAAACATATGTACACATATGTGGAATGTGGAATTCCGACGATGAGCACTTCCCGTCTGCCTTCAGTTTGATGTGTGTGTCAAATTTAATTCGCTTATATAACGCTCAAAGTAGGTTTTGTTTTCTATTAACAATACATGTGCAGGCGTGATTCCTTTGGCCACGTGTCATGTAGTGCAACAGATCGATAGACAATTCTCAAGTGCAACAGCTGTTTTGAGAAATATGCACACGGTTGTAATGCAATTGTATACCAATGCAATACAATACAACAATACAAATAACTTTATTGCAAAATATACATTATTACAATGTTTATAGCAAAAGCATACATGTATTATACATTCATGAGAATAAGATCAGATATGGAAAAATAATAACAATACTATTTCCTAAAAGGTCTTATGATAATAGGCAAATAGCAGGCTGCACAGAAATTAACATCATTCAGAAATTATCACTTTAATAGCAAAATACAAAAACTTCGAAAGATTATTCAGCTCTATTTTTATTTAGAATTTAAAAAGCTTCAAATTGATCTAAAGTAGGCCATCTACAGAAATATTCCTTTTAAAAACTTTTTGCTAAGCTCTCTCTATCTTGGATACATCATCAGACAGTGAAACTCTGTTTCAGCTGGGTTCATGTTACTAGACTTACATAGCCGTTGCTCACGTGAAGTATTCGTATAATTTGTCTTCCAGATTCAATAAAAAGCTTATGCAGAGCAGATACCAGGAATCTTGAAAGGATAATCATATATGTTCTATCGTGTATGCAGTTAATATACTTCTCGCGTTCGAAATTGTGTTTAAATAAACAATAGCTTTGTAATCTCGGAGAATTCTTTATTTCTGAGTAGCATGACTGTTTGTAATTATCCAGGAGTCTACGTTTTATTATATCAAAAGTATGGTTATCCAGAACTTGGTTATGCCATACCTATCCGAAACAATGCTCTTATATATAGTTTTTACTTGTGAAGCGCAGTTTTTGTTTCTATACGTTACTTTGTTATCCGCGTCAAATTGTATGACACTATATGTTTTAAACGTTAATGATAAGCTGTCGTGTAAAATAAGCTTTCACCAATATTTCAAAATTATTATTTTCCGAAATACATTTAAAAGGGACTCTACCCAGCTCGCCATACAGGGCTGATCAGTTTGTAGACTTACGTACCCCTAGAATGTACCTAGAAAATTTAAGTTGTATCATTTCAATGTCAGTGGCTCTGTGCGTACCCCATATTTTTGAACAGAAAGTCAGCACTGACCCAACACACACATCAAATAAATGAATCTTTTTAGAGGTTGGCAATTGAATTTATTGGAAAATGGAGAAAAATAAGTAACGCAACGAAAACGAGGCATGATCGGCGATTAGTTTTTGCGTTCGTGCCCAGTTACCGTTCTTAAAGAAGTTAACACCGATGTATTTAAATGAGTTAACCAGTTCAATGTGTTGACTGTATATATAAACATTGGTCGATATGCTTCCACTATTTTCAAAAACCATAGTATTCATTTTGTTAACATTGATTTTCATACCCCATGTATTACAATATCTTTCGACATACGTAAGCAAAGACAGTAGAGACTTTTGTGACATAGCAAATAAAGCCATATCATCCGCGTATAATGTTAACCCTTCGCTTGCTGAATTCTAAAATACATTTCTCCTTCTTTACCCATGTCCTGTTGTATAATTACATATATCTTCACTGTGTACAAGTATTTCGCTGTGCAATCACTGCTGCGGAGTGCACTGGTTGCGCAATCAATTTGTGAATAGTGCAGACCCTGATGAGACAGCTCCTGCAGGAGCTGTCTCATCTGGGTCTTCACTATTTACAGGTAGGTATATTGACGCGATTAGCAAGCGAAGGGTTAGCTATAGTTTGATATCAGCAATAGTTATGCCATCATCTAGATCAGAATTAATGTTTTGTGTGACGTCATTTACAAAGAACATAAACAGAAGAGACGAACTAGGTTCTCCCTGTTTCAATCCAATGTCAGAAGATAGGAAGTCTGAGATATCTGATTGTAACATACGCCTGACTCCACCGCGGTATACATGGATCGTAGCGCGGTATACATGGATCGTAGCGCGGTATACATGGATCGTAGCGCCAAAACAAATTTACTGCTTATATTTTCATTCACTAACTATTGCAATAAATACTGCTTGTCAATTTTATCGAAACACTGCTCATAATCAATAAAAACACAGTGCAGCTTTTGCTCGGAGTTAAGCACTTTAGAGATGATGGCGTTTAATATAAAAATACAATCGGTAAATACTAATGGAGTTCCCTTTTTGGAAACCGAACTGGTTGTTGGACAACTTATTGTGTTCTTTTGTCCATTTAGTCAGTCGGTTAAGTAAAATTTGCGAATATATTTTCGCTAACATGTTGACGAGAGTTATCCCGCGATAATTCTTAACAACATTTATATCACCTCTTTTGAACACCGGGGTAATGATTCCTTGTCCCCATACGATGGGATATTCGTGAATTGCGCGGTTGAGAAGATGCCAAATTGTTATTATAATGAGTTCTCGCGCTGGTAAAAAATTTACGATTCTCGTCATTTTTATTTCCATTATAAACATTTCAGTAAGGTGTTAAACGTTCGTCTTGCTGTAAAACAACTTTCATTAAACCACTTTTGATTTGAACATTCATAATTATTGTTATTTACAATAGCATGTTTTGGTTTTCCGAATACTTCCTATGTTTGTGTTTGCATAAAGCTACACAATTTATTTACTATACGATCAATCGGTTGGTTGCCCACTTCATCCGTTAAGCGGCTAAGTACGCCATGATTATTCATGAGTTTATCATGTAACAGCGGTATTTTATCTGTGTCCCAGATAATCCAATTAGTTTCGTTACCTGTATCGGTTTGCTTATTTTTGTCAACATTGGGGGTGAACAATGTTATATTCGAAAGATATGCATGCATGATCCGAAATTGTATTGATATCATGAATAGAAAAATCAAAAACATTTTCAAATTCTTGGTACATGTATTTCAATAACATGTAGTTAACTGAATTAACACCTGACCGGGAGGTAAAAGTAACAGCACCGATACCTTGATCACGCCCAAGCCTGCCATTGGCTAACAGATAATTTGTCGCTTTACACATAGCTAACAGACTCCACCCACTATGATCTAGCTCGTGGTCTAAGCGGGATAGATTAAGTGTCAATTAATGGTTGGCTACTATCTAAATATTTATCAAAAATCAAACAATCACAGCTATCACTGGAACGAGCATTAAAACCTCCAGAAATAAAACCCTTACCCAACAGTTTATACTTTAAAATACCCTTTTCAATCTCGTCATAGAAATCAAAGTTACCAGTTTTTTACAATTTTATAATCTGATGGGGGTATGTATACATGGCAAATATAAACATCTGTCTTAAAATCAAACAACTGACCTTTCTGGCGATTCCTTTATCAACCCTTTCAACTACTGAAATATATTTTGCTATTTCAGTCTTTACGTACACGGAAATACCACCACTGAATACAATAGCATGTGACTAATAAAGTGTAATCCATTTTGCGTTTGATTTCACAGTTGAAAATAATTTCACCTTACATTAAACTGGTACC
The DNA here is from genome assembly GCA_963576725.1 of Azorinus chamasolen. Lineage (NCBI taxonomy): Eukaryota > Metazoa > Mollusca > Bivalvia > Cardiida > Solecurtidae > Azorinus > Azorinus chamasolen. Next base: position 23,356,866 of record OY755240.1, read on the forward strand.
TGGTCGGCTGTTATCTGAGAGGATACATCATGTACTGCAACTCATTTTAAAAGCTTCTTAATGATTGTTACAGAAGCATTTCTACTATAAACCTAAAATAGTAAGTCAATTGTAACATCTTAATATTATCATTATAGAAATGGGCCAGTAAAGTCTATACTCAAATGATAAATTGTGGATTTGATGACAAACTGGAGGTTTAGATAGCAACTGACATTCGTAACATGTTCTTATCATACGCTGTGTTGTCTATGTCCAGTTAATATGGAAAAAAAGTAAAACAAGAGAGCCACATACGAAAAGACACAGTACCAAACACCACCAAAACTAGAAAATTGTGTCTGCCCCGTGTGGGTGCTTGCCTAGCTGTACTTAAATTCCTAAGTTATTTGACCCTGACCTTAAGCTTGCGGGCAGCATGGGCCGGGTGCATAATGAAAGTATGGGTGGTGTTGAATGTGTATAAGCAATTCCATGCCAATGGCTTTAGCGGCTAGTGAGATATAAGACGATGAAAAACTGTGACAACCAATTGCACTTAAAATTCCTTAGACATTTGACCTTGACCTTGGGCTTGCAGGCAGCATGGGCCGGGTGTGTAATGAAAGTATGGATGGTGTTGAATGTGTATATGCAATTCCATGCCAATAGCTATAGCGGTTAGTGATATAAGACGATGAAAAAACTGTGACAACCAACTGCACGTAAGATTCCTAAGTCATTTGACCTTGACCTTGGGCTTGCGGGCAGCATATACTGGGTGTGCAATGAAAGTATGGATGATTTTTAATGTGTATATGCAACTCCATGGTAATAGCTACAGTGGTTAGGGAGATATAAGACAATGAAAAAACTGTGACAAAACACTGCACGTAAATGTGACAACCAACTGCACGTAACATTTCCAAGTCATTTGACCTTGACCTTGGACTTGCCGGCAACATGGGTGGGGTGCCAAATGATAGCACAGATGGTAATTGATGTGTATGTGAAGTTTCATGTGTATAAGTGTAGAAATTACTGACTTATAACACTTGAAAAACTGTGACATCCAACTGCACCTAAAAGCGTGACACACGGACAGACGGACGGACAGACAGACGGACGAACATGTGCAAAACATAACGCCCCCAGACTATCGTCAACGGGGGCATAAGAAACAAAACAGCACAGCCACAAGACAAACCTTATCAGGACGCATATCAAGACGTGAAACATTAACAGCAAGCAAGAAAAAGAGGGAGCAATATTGTTTAGTAGTTTTAATTAACAGATACATTGGGAAACACGACTGTAATGTATAAATTAACAGCAGAAACGGGGGAATGTTGTAATGAGCCATGATGCATAATACCTGAGTATGACACCAATAATACACATTACGTCACAGATCAATGGTATTCATGCGCAATGGTGAAATATTCAAAACGGTTAACAAAACCACGAGCTAAATAACTTTACCAAAGACAAAATTCAAACAAAAGACTTATATTTTTACAATATGTTTGTACAAAATAGTTTTTAAACCACAAGCACGTAAACTAAGGGTACTAACAAAAAAATGAGAGAAAAAAAATTAAGCTTCCACCGTGGATCGAACCCACGACCTCATATTTCCTAGGCCACCGTTAAAACCCTTCGACCACGCTGACTGCTTTAGGGGACGTGCTTTTAAATCATTTATACCTAATACACTAGCATTTTCACTGGCAGAAAAGAAACAAATAACCTCGACAAAAATATTTGCTACCGCTGAGAAAAATGTATGAATCAAAATAAATGAATGTATATAAATAAAATCTTGTCTCACAGTAACCCATAGTTATTAAAAACGAGACGGAAACACTGTTTGGAAGACGGAAACTAGCATGGGCTATTCAGCAGTTTAAACGTTGTGGGGAAAATTCCGAAACAAATATGTGCAACCGCTGAAAAATACATTACAACGCAGTAAATAGCAGCCAAACAAATATAAACTCTTGGCAATCGTCTATGTTGTGGGTAAGTCCAGCGGGGATACCTTTATTTACAATATTTGTAAAGCTAGGGTGACTTTGAGAGAAGTGTGAGGTTAGGACGTCCGTAAACCGGTTTAAACCCCCAGTGGTGTTTTTGCTACTGACCGTGCCAAGGCGGTACTCTCTTTGTCACCCTTCCTTTGTTTGCCTTGAGTCTTTGTGCTTGTGATTTGTTCATGTGTGGAACGTTTGTCCCTGGTTCTTGTGTGTCTTTTGATGTTTTCTGTGTTCATTTCGTGTGTGTGTGTGTGTGTGCGTTTGGGTGTGTGGTTGTGTGTGTGTGTGTGTGTGTGTGTGTGTCATGCTGTCTATCGGTGTTTTGGTGGTGGTTGCGTCTTGCATGTGGCTTTGCCTGCTTGACTTTACTACTTTTCCATTTAAATAAAAACTAATCCCGCAGGAACGCATAAGGACTTTTTAAACCTCTAAAGGATTGGCTGCGGCATATTGAATAACAAAATTGACCATAGGGAGAACGCAGACGTACCGTCTTAGAACAGCCAGTATCCAAAAGTGGCTACTGCACCTCTCTCTCATGGTTTATTTGATATTCATCTCACACGAGTGTGTTTCATGGGCTATTTGTTATACTGTAGATCTCTTAGTAAATATCAAATGTATTTCTCTTTGGCCATTTGTCATGATTAGTGCAGCAGATTAACTCCTATGTAATGGTATCCTGATCTGACTCCTTATCAATTTAATCTAAGTTCGTGGCAGTAGCTTCTGAGTTGTTGCACAGGAAATTAACCCTTTCCATGTTCTATGTTTATTATGTCTCCCCCATATTTATATGGGGGAGACATAATGGTTTCGCGAAAGTTGTTTGTCTGTCTGTCCGTCCGTCTGTGCGTCCGCGCTAACAATTCCTGTTTATGTGACTAAATAATTACATGAGAACAAAAGATATTTTGTTCTCATCGGTTTTATGTGGCTTATTTTCAGTTTGTGTGGCTATTTTGAACAAAAGAATAGCCACATACAACACACTCAATCCGTTAGAATGTCCGTCCGTGTGGCTGTCCGTCACACTTTCTTGTCCGGACGATAACTTCAATATGCCCGATGATAGTTGATTGAAACTTTTGTACTTTCATATATAGAAAGACCATAACTCTGACTTCTTTTATACTAGAGTTATTGCCCCTCGTAAAAATGGCTCTTTTTGTCCGGACGATAACTCCTGTATGGCTCAAGCCAATGGATATATGGAGAGATCATGATAAAAAAGTGCCAAGCACAAGGCCCATAAATCTGGCTTCACTAATATTGGAGTTTCTGCCCCTTGTATTTTTCCCCATTTTTGGTTCGGACGATAACTCCTATATGGCCCATGCTGTTCATACGCTTGTTTACAAACGTAGCTGACCTTACATTTCCTGTCCACTCAAGTGTTAAAATCGACGGTGTAGGTAAAGGAAAAATTATCAGCCACAAATCATCAACTGATGGATACCAAATGGGTACCAAATTGATTGTTGGGGTCCTCAGAACACTTTTTGAGCACCCCCCCCCAAAAAAAAACAAAAAAAAGGAAATAAGTTTGTCCCAGCTATGTTTTGTTTAACGGTTTCCATGGTAACCCGAGGTAATTTTCGAAACTACACAATGCATCATAACTTTGCTTTTAGAGGCAATAGAAGGAGAACATAACTACCAAAGTAAAGCAGTCATATAGCTTGACTATGATATAAATTATTGTTTAGTATGAGAGACCTATTAATGCACAAAAATCTTGAATTCAGGTTTAAATTGTTTGTTGGTGTCCTCAATACACATTTTGAGCATTCCCCTAAAATAATTTTGCCGCAATTATGTTTTATTTAACGGTTTCCATGGTAACCCGAAGTAAATTTCAAAACACCTTTGGTTCAGAAAATGCGTCATAGCTTTGCTTTCAGAGGTGATAGAAGGACAAACACAAAAACAAAGTAAAGCACAGACATATAGCTTGAATATGATATATAACTATAATAACATTCATAAATTCATATTTATCAATATTAATGAGGAAGTAAACAATGCGGGTTTTTTTTAATAAAATTGTTATTCAGTCTTTCTTGAAAGGCCTTTAATGTACAATTATTAAATTCAGGTTTAAATTGTTTGTTGGGGTCCTCAGAACACATTTTGAGCATTCCCCCAAAATTATTATGTCCAAATTATGTTTTATTAAACAGTTTCCATGGTAATCCAAGGTAAATTTCGAAACTACCTTGGTTAAGAAAATACGTCATAACTTTGCTTTAAGAGGCAATATAATGACAAAACAAGAACCAAAGTAAAGCAGAGACCTATAACTTGAATATGATATGTAATTATGTCTCCCCAATATTTATATGGGGGACATATTTTTTCGTAAGAGTTGTCTGTCCGCCCGTCTGTCTGGTCTGTCCGTCACACTTTTGTCCGGACGATAACTTTATACAGGGAAAGATCATGATGAAAGGAAGTGCCATTTTCAAGGTTCACAACTCTGGTTTCACTAATATTGGACTTATTGCCCCTTGTGAAACATTTCACACTTTATTGTCCGGACAATAACTCCTATATGGCCCATGGCATTGAATTGAAACTTCATACATGGAAAGGTCATGATAAGAGGAAGTGTCCTGCCCAAGGTCCATAACTCTGGCTTCACTAATATTGGAGTTATTGCCCCTTGTAACCTTTTTCACACTTTTTTTACGGACGATATTTCCTATATGGCTAATGCCATTGGGTTGAAACTTCGTACATGGAAAGAGCATGGTATGATAAAGAGTCATGAATAAGGTCCATACCATAACTCTGACTTCAATACATTTGGAGTTATTGCCCTTTGTTACATTTTTGTCAATAACTCCTGTCCTACTGATGCTATTGAAGTTATATTTTATTTATGGAAAGAACATGATAAAAGGAAGTGTCATGTACAACGGCCATAACTCTGGTATCAATATTTTTGGAGTTATTAGCTGTTATCATTTATTTTCTTTAAATATGCGCATAATGAGGGGAACTATCATTCATCAAGTTCATTACTATGGTAGCAAGATTTTGAGTTATTTGCCTTTACATATTGTTTTTGTTGTTATTGTTTATCTGTCTGTCAGTCATACATATCCTGTCGAGTTCTCATGTACAGAACTGAAATGTGACGATATGTCGTAGTGTGTATGTGTGGGTGCGAGGGGGTGGGGGGAGACATCCGTTTTTGTGACAAAAACCTCTAGTTCTATTAATATTCATAAATGTATTCTCATGAATATATATGAGGAAGTAAAAAATCTGTTTTTAGCAAAACAAGTTTGTTGTTTAGTCTGAGAGGCCTATCAATATACAAGAGTTATTGAATTCAGGTTTAAAAAGGGTTTACAGGATTTCCATTCAAAATACGTTTTTGTTCCTGCTGATAAGGCATCGAATAATGTGATTATTATTTGACGATTACATTATATCGATGTCTTGAGGCAGGAAATTATTAATACCAAGTCATACATTTCAGTTACTACTGACGAAAGTACCATCGTTTCAGACCATGTCAAAAAGTGTGAACAACTTGGAACCGATATTAAAATTACACAATATAAACTTCCTACAATGTATTGGTTACCAAAACTACATAAAAACCATATAAAACGCGTTTCATTGCAGATTCCATCTCATGTACAACTACTAAACGGTCTATACTTTTGACTTCTTGTTTAACGAAGGTAAACGAATATGTAAAATTCTACTGTGATAAGACATGGAAATTCTGGAATAAATTTCTTCTGGTCTATTAAGAACTCTTCAGAAGTCTTAAACAAACTTAAGAACAAAAGGTATCTTGCATCTGCTGTAAGCACGTCGATTTTTCTACTTTGTACACAACTCTTCCTCATATTTTGATTAAAGATAAACTTACTATCTTAATCCAGAAAGAATTTGCCCGGGAAAACATCGTTCCTGGCATGTAATGCTGAAAAAGCTTTCTTTACTGACGAGCAAATGAAATATTACACCATTTGGACTTAATCAGAAGTTTGCGAATCACTAACCTTTCTTTTGGATAACATATTTGTAGGTTATGGGAATGCTATATACCGTCAGGTAATTGGTATTCCTATGGGTACGAATTGTGAACCACTTGCCGCAGATTTTTTTTCATACTAAGAAGGATTTCATGTTACGTTTGAATCTACAATCACAAGATGTTATAAAAGCCTTCAATGAAACTTCTCGATATGTAGATGATATTTTAACTTAGATAACCTTTTCTTTGATGCTCTGATTCCTACAATTTATCCTAAAGAACTCAAATTGAATACAGCTAACCCGTCTGACAATTATGCAGCGTTTCTTGATCTAAACCTTAAAATTGATAATGGAATTATTTTTTCTAAAATATATGACAAAAGAGATGATTTTGATTTTAATATTGTAAATGTCCCTCATCTTGACGGAGATGATCCCCGTGCCCCATCTTACGGTGTTTATATATCTCGACTTATTCGTTTTGCTAGAGCTTGTTCATCTATTAACGATTTTAACAGTCGAAATCTCATTTTAACTGAAGCTGCTTAAGCAAGGATAAAGACACCATAAACTAAGAAAAACTTTCTTTAAATTTTACTATCGAAATTTCTCACTTTTTGGCAAGTACAAATATAATCTCACGGCGCTTCTGCGACACGGTATTTCACATCCTGAATTTTATGGTGATGTGATTTACAAACTTCGTAAAATTAATAGACATACCCATTTTCTCACTTTGTTCATCAAATATGTTAGAAAATTCATTAAAAAGGGATATGATCCTATAGTACTACAACATATTGCATGTTTGGCTGTCAACCCTTTTACAGTTGGCAATCACGCTGGCCTCTTTGCATGTACGCCGACAAGAAATTTTTAGTACTCTATGAAGGCGACCTCTTAAATCCAGAAACGGAAGGAGAACGTCGGATATCTGTACTATTTCGTTTTTGTCGTACCCTTTATTACTTTTCTACAGTTACTCTGTTTGCAGCTCAATCATTGAGTACACTGGCGATAGGTGGATACATTTTGTTCACTTAAATGTTTTCGTTATACATGCACTTTACCACTGTATTTGCCATCGCGGTTGTTGTAGATTAGTCAGAGAGGGGATTCGTTTATTTTCACTGTTTGTCTGTTAGGGTGGGGATGGAATAAGTGTGAGGTTGGGCACCCAAAAACCGGTTTACCCCCCCCCCCCCCCTTCCCAGTGACTTTTGTCACTGACCGTTCCCCCTACTGTATATATTCTGAAAATGGGTGATCCTTCGAAAGCAAAAGTAGAAATGCAAAAAGAGAAAATTGCAGACTCGGTTTTATTGAGTCTGTTCATGAAAAGTAATTAAAAGTGCAACACTACTCACGCCCCCTAGCACCGGCTTAAGCAGTATGTTTGTTTTGTCTTTGTGCGTCTCTTGGTGTTTTTATAGCTATGTACATTTGCTGTTACTTTGTGTTGCTGTTCGGGTGGCTGTTTGTTCTGTATGTGGTGTTTCCTGCATGACTCATTTTACCGGGTTTTCCACGGAAAACTCCGGTTACTGAAATGATGATGTACGGCGGGCGGGCGGCTGCAATTTTGTCCGGACGATAACTCCTATACGGCCATTGAAACTTCATACATAGAAAGATCATGATAAGAGGAAGTGTCACTAATATTGGAGTTATGCCCTTTTGAACTTAAAAATGTGTCAGTCCATCCGTGCATCCACCCGGTCTTGTCCGGGCTGTAGCTTAGAACTCCATGGATGGATTGTGAAATCACTTGGCATAAATGTTTCTCTAGAAGGTACGGCGTGTCGCATGAAAAAAAAACATGTCAATAGCTGAAAGGTCAAGGTCATACTTAAGGATCAAAGGTCAAAATCATGTATATTTTAACCGGATTAACAGATTTTGCTTGTCCGAAGCATATCTCCTACACTACTTTTGCTAGGATCACCAAATATGGTGTGTGATAACATCTTGGGATGGATGAGTGTCGTATACTATTTATAGGTCAATGTGGCATTGCCCTTGACCTTGGGCCTCATTTACAAGAAAAACTTGTCCGGAGCATTATTCCTATACAAAATCAGCTAGGATCACCAAATGTGGTGTGTGAGTTCATATTGGGATGGCAGAGTGTCGCATTCTATTTTTAGGTCAATGTGACCTTGACCTTGAACTTTGACCTCATTTACAAAAAAGGTTTGCCCGAAGCATATCTCCTACACTACTTTTGCTAGGATCACCAAATATGGTGTGTGAGTACATCTGGGGATGGCGTAATGTCGCATACTATTTATAGGTCAATGTGACCTTGACCTTGACCTTGGGCTTCATTTATAAGAAAAACTTGTCCGGAGCATTACTCCTATACAGAATCAGCTAGGATCACCAAATATGGTGTTTGAATTCATCTTGGGATGGCAGAGTGTCGGATACTATTTTTACCGGGTTTTGACATTGACCTTGAACTTTGACCTAATTTGCAAAAAAGCTTGTCCGAAGCATATCTCGTACACTACTTCAGCTAAGATCACCAAATATGGTATGTGAGTACATTTTGGGATGGCCGAGTGTCCCATACTATTTATAGGTCAATGTGACCTTGACCTTGGGCTTTATTTACAAAAACACTTGTCCAGAGAATACCTCCTATACGGAATCAGCTAGGAACACAAAATATGGTGTGCGAGTTCATCTTGGGATGGCGGATGTCGCATACTATTTCTAGGTCAATGTGACCTTGACCTTTGACCTCAGTTACAAAAAAGGCGTGTCCGCAGCATATCTCCTACACTACTTCAGCTAGGAACACCAAATATAGTGTGTGAGTACTACTTCTTGGGATAGCGGAGTGTCACATACTATTTATAGGTCAAGGTGACCTTGACCTTTGACCTCATTTACAAAAAAGCTTGTCCGGAAAATGTCTCCTACTTACTTCAACTATGATCACCAAATATGGTGTGTGTGTACATCTTGGGTTGGCAGAGTGTCACATACTATTTATAGGTCAATGTGACATTGACCTTGGGCTTTATTTACAAAAGAAATTTTGTTCGAAGCATACCTCCTCAGCTAGCGAATCAGCTAGGATCGCCAAATATGGCATGTGAGTTCGTCTTGGGATGGCGTAGTGTTGCATACTAATTTTAAATTAATGTGACCTTGACCTTGACCTCATGTACAAAAAAGCTTGTCCGGAGCATATCTCCTACACTACTTCAGCTAAGATCACCAAATATGGTGTATGTGAGTACATCTTAGGATGGCAGAATGTCGCATACTATTTATAGGTCAATGTGACCTTGACCTTGAGCTTCATTTACAAAAACATGTCTTGAGCTTACCTCCTACACTGATACAGCTACGATCACCAAATGTGGCGCGTGAGTTCGTCTTTGGATTACATACGGGATCACATTATAGGTTAATGTGACCATGACCTTGATCTTTGACCTTATTTTAAAAAAAGCTTGTCCGGAGCATATCTTCTACACTACTTCAGCTAGGATCACCAAATATGGTTTGAGTAGATCTTGGGATAGCAGGGTGTCGCATACTATTTATAGGTCAGTGTGACCATGATCTTGACCTTTGACTTCATTTACAAAAAAGCTTGTCATCCTACACCGAATCAGATAGGATCACTACATATGGTGTATAAGTTCATCTTCGGATGGTGGAATGTTGCATTTCTTTTGTAGTTCATGTGGCCATGACCTTGACCTTTGACCTCAAATATGAAAAAAAGATTGTCATTTGGGGTAACTTGAGTTCAAATTGTGGAATACTATGCAATCTTTACTTTCATTTTGCAGTTGCATATTGCAGGCCTGCTTACTGTGACACATTTCTTGTTCTGGGAGTTATGCCCTTTTGAACTTAGAAATCACCAGTTAATAGTGAAGGAAAACCCGGTTTGAGGTCGTGTCTACATTTCTTGTTGTACTTTTGATATGATCGTACAATCGTACATGGTTCATGTAATATATTTATAAAGCATGTATATTTAAGCTAATTTGCATATAACGTGCGTAAATGAATATGAGCACTATATTTAGCATTGTTTCTTATGTACTATCTTTTCTATTATTTATGTTATATAAAATACCAGATACTGAACCAAAATGACAAGAACAGAGGATCATTACTTTGGGTTCATGTTTAACTTGTTCATGAATAGTAATGCATATTTAACGTAAATTTTGATAAAACAAAAATAGTATGGATTGGCAGGAACAAATTTAGCTCCGACACATTTAAAACAAAATGGAAATTAATATGGAACCAACAACAACTAGAGGTTTGTTTTTGTCACAAAAACAGATGTCTCCCCCTCCCATCCTCATTCCAATACACAAGTGTAATGTCTGTAACTCAAAACTTATCAGGGTCTAATTTTAAGTCATCAGGGGCAATAACTCCAACATTGTCAGGGGGAGACAATTCAAAAGCCCCAGGTACACAAAAACGCATGCTAGTCAACATTCTTGTGAAGTTTGGTGACTCTAGTACTAGTGGTTTCAGAGATACATGTGACACAAAGTAAAGTTTCTCTTATTTTAAGTCATAAGGGGCAGTAACTCCAAAGTTATCAGGGGGGAACAATTAAAAACCCCAGATGGACAACAACCCATGCTGGTGAATATTCCTGTGAAGTTTGGCGACTCTGGCCCTACTGGTTTCAGAGATACATGCAGCACAAAGTTTCTCTAATTTTAAGTTAACATATCAGGGGCAGTAACTCAAGAATTATCAGGGGGAGACAATTTTAAAAACAACAGGTGCACAACAACCCATGCTGGTGAACATTCCTGTGAAGTTTGGTGACTCTAGCCCTAGTGGTTTTAAAGATATGCATGACACAAAGTTTCTCTAATTTAAAGTAATCATATCAGGGGCAGTAACTCAAGAATTATCAAGGGGAGACAATTCAAAAATCCCAGGTGCACAACAACTCATGCTGGTCAACATTCCTGTGAAGTTTGGTGACTCTATCCATAGTGGTTTCAGAGATATGCACTAAGTAAAGTTTGTCTCATTTTAAGTTATCAGGGGCAGAAACTCCAAAGTTAACAGGGGAGACAATTAAAAAAAAACAAGAGCAAAACAACTCATGCTTGTGAACAATCCTGTGAAATTTGGTGACTCTAGCCCTACTGGTTTCAGAGATACGCGCGACACAAAGTTTGTATAAATTTAAGTATTCATATCAGGGGCAATAACTCCAGAATTATCAGGGAGAGACAATTCAAAAACCATAGGTGCACAACAACTCATGCTGGTGAACATTCCTGTGAAGTTTGGTGACTCTAGTACTAGCGGTTTCAGAGATACGCGCGACAGAAAGTTTTTCTAATTATAAGTCATCAGGGGCAATAATTCCGAAGTTATCAGGGGTAGACAATTCAAAAAACCCAGGTGCACAACAACTCATGCTGGTGAACATTCCTGTGACGTTTGGTGACTCTAGCCCAACTGGTTTCAGAGATACGCGCGACACAAGTTTGTGACGGACAGACAGACATACAGACAGACGGACGGACAGACAGACAACTCTGGCAAAAACAATATATCTCCCCATAAATGGGGGAGACATAATTATGACCACTAGTGTGTTCACAAGCAAATTGTTGATGACGCACGCCGGACGCCAGACATACAAGTCTCCCAAAAGCTCACCCTCAGCTTTGCTCAGGTGAGCTAAAAATGTACTAGTGCATTTTGCGGTTTATGGCACTCTGTTTCAGCAAACCCACACTGTAGATTATGTGACAATCATGTTACTAGTTATTCTGAGCTACAGGCCATAAATGAAAAAATAATACTTGAAGTATAGATCATGCTCAATCAATGGTGCACAGTGTAGTAACAACATGCATATTCCTTAGAATGGTTGGGCTATGCAATTGTCACTGCATGCCTAAGAGAGAGTGACAGACCTGGAAGATCTTTACCAGTGGTATCCTGTGACGGAGGACAATTGATGTTGACATCCTTTACTGCAATACTGTCAAGATAAGGCACACAGACACAGGCATAGGCCGAGTTGTTGGGCGGCACGGTAGGACCATACATGTACCCACTGGGCTGGACAGCTGCCTGATTCATGTTGGGCACTGCATACTGCTGCAACATGGAGGAGGAGTACTAGAAATAAACATAACACCATATTTACTATAAATAGTTCAATACAGTAAACATCGCTGATAACATTTTGCAATGGACCATGGTAAAGAAAAGATTATAACCAAGAAACAATAGAAGTATTTTACCTCTCATTCTGAGCAGCAAGTTACTGCTGGGCCTTTCACTGACTCATTTGTGTTATTGTTCTTTAGGAACTATGTATCCGAGTTTCCCTTGATTTCATATTTAAATAGGTATATATTATTTGTTTAGACAAATGTCTACTGACCTATGTCTATATTATTTGTCATTGTAAAGTCTACTGCCCTGGGTCTATATATCAATTGTCAAAGTCAATGTCCATGTAATTCTTTCTGAGCGTGCGCACATGTGTGCACACAGGCTTGTGTGCATGCATGCATGTGTGTGTGTCAGTGCATGTAAGTGTGTGTCAGGGTGTGTGCATGTGTTAGTTGATGAATCGGATGCCAAACGTCTTTACACTATGAAGGCAGCAGTAATGGTCCAAAGTTATTAAATCTGTTAGTTCAAGCTGTTCCTAATCACTTAGATTAAATATAAAATGCAATTAAACACTAATTATTCACAGTACTGTAAATGCCAACTTCGTAACAATGAAACCGAACACATTTATTTCAATGCAACATGTTGCCAAATCAACAACAAAATTATATAAAGTTTAGATTTGGTGGAAACATAGCTGTACAGTTAGCCCTGTACCAGATAGATATGCCTACTTCACCCCTTTGCAAACAGTAGACCCAGATCAAATGGTTGGAGGGGTTTGATCACGGTCTGCTCTGTTTGCTTATGGAATTACTAATGTTCAATTCTACAGTTTCTGTGTTCTAAACACTCTGCTTACAAATATTAACTCTTTGCACACTAAGTAATTTTTCGTCTGCCACAATTGTCGTCTGCTTCAATTCTTAAAATAAACTTTCTCTCAATTCTTTGCAAAAATATGGTCAATATGACAAACAGTTTGGATCCTGATGAGACGCCGCATTATGCGGCGTCTCATCTGGATCCAAACTGTTTGCATGGGTAATCACAGGTTTGCCGCTAGCATGCAAAAAATTAATGTTGTCATTATTTCGTACATTAATATCTATGAGGTAAAGGGTTATAAACCATGCTAGTGGGGAATTACTGAAAACCTATTAACCCTTTACCCAATAGCCTATTTCTAGTTTTGAAGACAGGTGACCACTTAAAGCAGGTTGAAAGTAAAGCAGAATGCGCCTTCATGCGCATTCTGCTTTACTTTCAGCCTGCTTTAAGCTACCACCTCCTAGAATATAGAAACTATTTATGATGCTATATGTTCATTATTTTAAAAATTGGAACTATTTTCTTCAGCGGAGGAATATATTAAACTCGCTTAAAGCCGCTTCTATCAGGTAAAGGGTTAATTAATGTCTCTTCATGCCTTTGCAAACAGTGTAGACCCATATCAGACAGTTCCAGTTGGAGGAATATGATTAGGGTCTGCTCTCTTTGTTTATGGAAAATAGGATTGTAATGCTTTATTTGTTAATCCCATCATTCACATATTTGCAAACAGAGCAGATCCAGATCTGTCTTCTCGGTTTGCTAGTATGTTACAGACCTGTAAAATTAATTCACATTTATAACGAATGGAGAACAATGAACCAATCAAGTACCCTTTTTTTCCCCTGAAACAACTTGTATAATATAGTAAAACCTCTCTATAACAACCACTAAATTGTGTTATACATTATACTCTTTATTAGCTTTGTATATGTTACCAAAGTATGCAATTATGTTGACAATTTATATTTTATGACTTTGGTATAACATATCTTCCATAATTTGCTAGTTACATGTATATATTTTGTGATATATCTTAAAATTTGTTATAAGCAAATATTTACCATCTTAGAAACAGGCAGTAGCTTAATGCAATACAAAATAAATGCAGAAAGCAACATGAAGACTTTAAATGGTTGCTTAACCCTTTCATTCAAGGGACAAGTTTTGGTACCTTTGCAAATGGAGTAGACCTGTATCAGACAGCTCCTATATGAATGTCTGATCAGGCTCTGCTCTGTTTATTAATGGAATCTTTTTCAAATGTTTACTAATGGAATAATATATATATATCTGATTCTGCAATTTCTTCATTTGTTCATATACCATTATAAAAATGTATGTAACTACGTAGAACTGTCATTAACCCATTACCTCACAGGCTATTTTTAGACCCAACCTCTTTGAATAAACCTACCAAAAAGGAGCATTAACTAAAGAAAAGGGAAATTTTAGAATTGTTTAGTTCTAAAACCTTTGTGATAAATAGAGCATTTGCTCTTATGGAGCAAAATTAATGCTCTATTTATCACAATGGTTTCAAAAAGAGATTTCTACAGAGGCGTCAATATGAGGGAATGACTTAAAGGTGACGAGTACCCTCACACGGCAGCCTTGATTGCAAATCCAAGGGCATGCAAAAACGACAACAAGAGTACCGCATACGGTACATAATACGCCCACTTGCAAACTTTCTCTGATTTAACATGCCTTATAAACATTTTCTAATCTGTGCTTCAGATCTTGATTTCCATATTAAGGTGATACTATTTTTTAAAAAAATGAAGTGAATATCTTATTAAAAAAAAAGTTACAGCTAATCCTCATATTTGCAGATTTTTGTAAAGTGCAACGGCCATAACTCTGTAAAGACAAACTGAATGAACCTCAAAATATACTCAGCTTCAGATTTTGTTGCTTAAAACATTTGTATTAAGTTTCATTTATATCATTTTAATAGTTTTCCCAGAAAACAACAGACAAACTAAAAGTTGACCGACAAACAAAGCAACGAATACACAAAGTTCAAGGACCATAACTTTAGAATAAAATGACAAAACAAAACCCCTGCAATATATGTGAAAATTCATATTAAAGTTTAACCATATAAAAAAATTGAAGTAAATATCATTTCAAATGAAAATGTTATGGCAATCCTCATATTTGCATAGCTTTGCATTATTTTTTTAAGTGCAAGGGCCATAACTCCGAAACGACAAATCAAATGAACCTCAGAATTGACTCAGCTTCAGATCTTGATGAATTAAACATTTGTGTGAAGTTTCATTAATATCTCTCAAATAGTTTTCCCAGAAAACAGCGGACAAACTATTTGCATGTATTTGCATTATTTTTAAGGACAAGGGCCATAACTCTGAAACGAAAAATCAAATGAACCTCAGAATCAACTCAGCTTCAGATCTTGATGCATTAAACATTTGTGTGAAGGTTCATTAATATCTCTCAAATAGTTTTCCCAGAAAACAGCGGACAAACTATTTGCATGTATTTGCATTATGTTTTAAGGACAAGGGCCATAACTCTGAAACGAAAAATCAATTGAACCTCAGAATCGACTCAGCTTCAGATCTTCATGCATTAAATGTTTGTGTTAAGTTTCATTAATATCTGTCAAATAGTTTTCCCAGAAAAAGGCGGACAAACAAAATGTTGACGGACGAACGAACGAACGAACAAATGGATGGACAGGGCCACGCCAATATACGACCACCTTTATTAGGTGGGCGTATAAAAATTATAGGAGATAATTTTGCAATACCCAGTGGTACGCAACACCAACTACCCATGTTCAAATGCGGACGGACAGACCCTTGGATGCTGAATATGCCAATCAGTGTTTAACTCTTTACTCCATGAATATTCAGGAAAGAAATAATGGCATCATGAATATTAATTAGATAAATTTTCAAAATGGCATATTAGCACAGTCATGAAATGTTTGCCATTGCTGTTTAAAACCTGATGTAGAATAAGATCTATACTTTTTTCATAAACAAACAGAGCATAAAACGGCTCCTAGCTGTAGAAGCCCTTCGGGTCTATTCTACAAAAGCATAGAAAGGCATATTTATGGAACAAAGGGTTAACAATTGTTTGTCAAAAGTAATGATATCATGAATACTTATTTTATATGATTTTTGTATTCTTTGCGAAGCAATACAATACAAAGGTAGTGTTCCACAGCCTAACCCATGGTACCCTTGCCGGCCTTTACAAAATAGTGCAATTTACTGACATGCATTCGATGGATACAAAGGGTGATTAATAAAGTGGCATCCGGAACCAATCGTGATATACTATATCTGACATGAAAATGCCTCGTAAAATAAGCTTCGGCTAAGTATGTGCAAAAATCATCAAATCGAAAAAAATATAGCATTGTGTAAGAAGGGCGCACGGATATACAAATATCAGTCACATGAAGAAATCACGTGATCATAACATGAATGAAAATACTCAATGAATAAAGAAGCGCGAGTCGGATGACATTATGCAAGCGATTAGGTAATCACGCCCTTAACTGCGAGTAGTCAGTGTGATAGTAAGCATAGTGGGAAACGGCTGAAGTGTCAGCTGCAACTGTATTATCAACTGGATAGAGTGTTAATGCCTTCCCTTATAGATACGCAAGTCCATGCCACAGCGAACTTATTCGATATCAGATTGATACCATGCAAAGAATACTGCAGCGTCTACAACGCTTTGATTATAGTATGGTGTATGAATGTTTTGGTCACAGCGGAAACTGTAGAATCAGACCTATATATACAGTAAAACCTCTCTATAACCGCCACTTAATTATGTCAAATATTTTGTGTTAAAGGCAGGTGGTTACTTAAAGCAAGGTGAAAGTAAAACACAACGCTCCTATAGGAGCGTTCTGTTTTACTTTCACCTTGCTTTAAGCAGCCACCTGCCCTAAAATACCAACTAATTAACACAATTTAGTGGCCGTTATAGAAAGTTTTACTGTAATTTCATAAGCTAACTGAATAGACCCTGATCAGATGAATCCTATAGAAGCTATCTGATATGGGTTTACTTTATTTGAAAAAGTGTGAAAATGTGTTTATACCAGGGTACGGGTTAACTCTAAGAGTCCATCCAGTATTGAAAGGCATACAATTTGTTTGGAGAATGACAACCAGTGAAGACCTGATCAGAGAGTTCCCCTATGATATCTCTGATCTTGGTCTACACTATTTGCAAAGGCCAGTGCACTAATTTCTCCCATTCACAGGATTGAAAACATTTGTTGGTTGGGGAAGTACCTGGTTCAAATTTGTCTTTACGTTCTGCATGCCACCATGTAGAGCCGCTGTATCCATCCTAACACATGGGTTGTTAAGGTTTGTCATCCTGGTATCTGCCACACTGTATCCCAGGCCAAATGGGTACCTGAACAAAATAAATCATTCCTAATAAGTCCTCTATTATTATAAATGACAAAGCTGCTGTTGGTTAACAAATTGCTGATTTTTTTAACCCATTCCTCCATAGGCTATTTTTAGATCCAACCAATTTGAATAAATCTACCCAAAAGGAGCATTTACTAGAGAAAAGTAAAATTTTAGAATTTTGTAGTTTGAAACCATTGTGATAAATATAGCATTTGCTCCTATAGGAACAAACGCTGTATTTATCATAATGCTTTTCATAAAATTATTTTTACAGAGGCATAGAAAGGTGGATGGGTAGTTATGGAGGAAAAGGTTAAACTGGCACGTGAGCAAGAGAATTTTAGACAAATAATGTAGTATCAGATCTTTATTATTCCATAAGCAAACATAGCAGACCCTGATTAGACAGCTCTCAGATCTGGGTCTACTCTGTTTACAAAGACCTACGTATATCTATGAGGTAAAAAGATCAATGTCTCCTATATAGCTCATTTGCTTGTCATAATTTCGGGGGGAAGGGGGGAGGGGGGAAAGATAAACAAGAGTGTTCGGAGGAACACATGTGTCACCTGCTCGCAACTGACACAAAAAGTGTTAATATGCTGGAGTGCGAAAATCAGAAAAAGGGGAATAACTAAAAAAGTATAGCATGCAGAGTGATGGACCTTAGTTACATCAATGGTCCTCAATGAGAGGAAGACACATGTATGTGAAATTTGAAAGCTCTATAATGATTAGTTTAGAAATGACAGCCAAAAAAGAAAATGTGATGGACAGACAGACGGACAGACGATTGATAAGTGATCCCTAAGTGACACACTGCCTCTCGACAGGTGCCACAAAAATACTCGTACATGCAATTAAGTAGATGTGATAATCCAGTTAATGACATGCATGTGTTTGATATTCTAATTAGACATGCATTCATTGTATCAGTTGAATAAACCTAAGGACGGACGGACGAACAGACATGGTGTTCAACAATAATGCAAAATTTAAAAAAGTTCTGTTGAGGTTATGATGGAGAAAATTTCATTTATTAAAATTAAGAAATCAAAATTGCAGGTGCACAATTTCAAATGGTGTTCAACAATACTACACAATTTAAAATAAATCTGCTGAGGCATGGCAGAACAAGCCAGATTTTCACAAAAACAAAACAAGATGTGTTTGTGAAACACTATGCCCCCTCAATATGATATTTGACCCTGAATGATGACATTGATCTTGACATGTCACTCCTCAAACTGTGCAGCTTCATGGGGTACACATGCATACCAAATATCAAGTCTGTATCTCTAATGGTTCAAAAGTTATGACCAATGTTAAATGTTGGTGACCTTTGACCATGAAGGATGACCTTGACCTTGACATGTCACCCCTCAAACTGTGCGGCTTCATGAGATACACATGCATACCAGTATCAAGGCTGTATATCTACTGGTTCAAACGTTATGGCCAATGTTAATGACCTTCGACCTTCAAAGATGACCTTGACCTTGACATGTTACCCCTCAAACTGTGCAGCCAAATGAGAAACACATATATACAAACTATCAAGTCTGTATCTCTACTGGTTCAAAAGTTATGGCCAATGTTAAAGTCTGTCACCTTTGACCCTGAAAGATGACCTTGACCTTGACATGTCACCCCTCAAAATGTGCAGCTTCATGAGATACACATGCGCACAAAATATCAAGACTCTATCTCTATTGGTTCAAAAGTTATGGCCAATTTGAAGTTGGTGACCTTTGACCATGAAGGATGACCTTGACATGTCACCCCTCAAACTGTGCAGCTTCATGAGATACACAAGTATGCCAAATATCAAGTCTCTATATGTACTGGTTCAAAAGTTATGGCCAATGTTAAAGTCGGTGATTTGACCCATATGTTTGACCTCTGACCTTTAAGGATGACCTTGACCTTTACATGCCACACCTCAAAATGTGCGGCTTTACGAGATACATATGCATGCCAAATATCAAGTTTCTATCTGTACTGGCTCAAAAGTTAGGACCAATGTTAAAGTTACAGACAAAGAAACAGACAATTTGACCTTTGATCCCTGAAGGATGACCTTGACATGTTACCCCTCAAAACGTAAAGCTTCATGAGATACACAAGCATGCCAAATATCAAGTCTCTATCTTTACTGGTCCAAAAGTTATGGCCAATGTTAAAGTCAGTGATTTGACCCATATATTTGACCTCTGACCTTGAAGGATGACCTTGACCTTGACATGTCACCCCTCAAAATGTGCGGCTTGATGAAATACATATGGATACCAAATATCAAGTCTCTATCTGTACTGGCTCAAAAGTTATGACCAATGTTAAAGTTGCTGACAAACAAACAGACAAACAGACAAACAAACAAACAGACAGGGCAAAAACAATATGCCCCCCAGATTTGATCTGGCGGGCATAAAAAGGCAATAGCTTAAGAAGATCTTAAGCCAAACCCTTGAGCAGTTATAGATTGGAAACCATTTCACCTGTTAATGTCATGATGACCTTGACCTTTGACCTAGTGACCTAAAAAACATTAGGGGTCATCTAGTGGTCATGACAAACCACCACAGCAAGTTTGAAGATCCTAAGCCAAACCAGTGAGCAGTTATTGACTGGAAACCATTTCACCAGTTAAGATCATGGTGACCTTGACCTTAGACCTAGTGACCTCAAAAACAAGAGGGCTCATCTAGTTGTCATGACCAACCACCACAGCAAATTTGAAGATCCTAAGCCAAACCCTTGAGCAATGATTGATCAGAAACAATTTTACCAGTTACGGTCATGGTGACCTTGACCTTTGACCTCAAACAATAGGAGTCATCCAGTGGTCATAACGAACTACCACAGCAAGTTTGAAGATTCTAAGCCAAACCCTTGAGCAGTTATTGATCGGAAACCATTTAACAAGTTAAGGTCATGGTGACCTTGGCCTTTGACCTAGTGACCTCAAAAACGTTAGAGGTCATCTAGTGGTCATGACCAACCACCACAGCAAGTTTGAAGATCCTAAGCCAAACCCTTGAGCAGTTATTAATTGGAAACCATTTCACTAGTTAAGGTCATGGTGACCTTGACCTTTGACCTAGTGACCTAAAAAACAAGAGGTTTCATCTAGTTGTCATGACCAACCACCACAGCAAATTTGAAGATCCTAAGCCAAACCCTTGAGCAGTTATTGATCAAAAACCATTTTACTAGTTAAGGTCATGGTGACCTTGACCTTTGACCTCAAAAACTATAGGGGTCATCTAGTGGTCATGACGAACCATCACAGCCAGTTTGAAGATCCCAAGCCAAACCCTTGAGCAGTTATTGATCGGAAACTATTTCACCAGTTAAGGTCATTGTGACCTTGACCTTTGACCTAGTGACCTCAAAAACAAAACGGGTCATCCAATTGTCATGACCAACCACCACAGCAAGTCTGAAGATTCTAGGCCAAGTCGTTTATTAGTTATCGATCGGAAACAAAAAGGTCAACCTGGAAATTCTCTAAGTCAATGAAGCGTAAAAACTAGGTCAAACAAGAGATGTCACAGTCACGTGATAAATGCCTCCAAAAATTGTACCCTGTGACCTTGACCTTTGACCCATGGACCAGGGAGTTGACACATCGTCTTTGTGTGGTGAACATTTGTGCCAGGTTCTTTTAAAATCCATTCACAGATAAACAAGTAATTGTACCCTGAGACCTTGACCTTTGACATATGGACCGGGGAGCTGAACGTGACACATCGTCTTTGTCTGGTGAACATGTGTGCCAAGTTATATTGAAATCCATTGATAGATAAAGATGTTACAGACCGGACACCAAATGTGTGACAATGTAATTGTACCCTGTGACCTTGACCTTTGACCCATGGACCAAGGAGTTGAAAGCGACACATCACCTTTGGTGAACATTTGTGCCAAATCATATTGAAATCTATTGATATATAAAGAAGTTACAGACCGGACACGGAATTTGTGACAAAGTAATTGTACCCTGTGACCTTGACATTTGACCCATGGACCTGGGAGTTGAACGTGACACATCGTCTCTGCCTGGTGAACATTTGTGGCAAGTTATATTGAAATCCATCGATAGATGAAGAAGTTACAGACCGGACACGAAATTTGTGACAAAGTAATTGTACCCTGTGACCTTGACCTTTGACCCATGGACCTGGGATTTGAACGCGACACATCCACTCTGTATGTTGAACATTTGTGGCAAGTTATATTGAAATCCATCGATAGATGAAGAAGTTACAGACCGGACACGAAATTTGTAACAAAGTAATTGTACCCTGTGACCTTGACCTTTGACCCATGGACCTGGGAGTTGAACGCGACACATCGTCTCTGTCTGGTGAACATTTGTGTGAAGTAATATTGAAATCCATTGATAGATGAAGAAGTTACAGACCGGACACGAAATTTGTGACAAAGTAATTGAACCCTGTGACCTTGACCTTTGACCCATGGACCAGGGAGTTGAACGCGACACATCGTCTCTGTCTGGTGAACATTTGTGGCAAGTTATATTGAAATCGATTGATTGATGAAGAAGTTACAGACCGGACACGAATTTGGGACGGACGGAAGGACGGACGGACAGACGGAAGGACGGACGGACAGACGGAAGGACGGACAATGCGACTACTATATGCCCACCGTTGGGGGCATAAAAAGGGTCATAGTAACCTACTAACCTATGACATGTAATGTGACCGTCATTATGAACCCACATGCCAAGTTTGGTTACTGTAGGTGTTATACTTTGGCTATAACTAACACAAACAAAAAGGTAAACCTGAAAATTATCTAAGTCAATGAAGCGTAAAAACTAGGTCAAAAAGGGGTCATAGTAACCTGCTAACCTATGACATGTAATGGGACCCTCATTCTGAACCCACATGCCAAGTTTGGTTACTGTAGGTATTATACTTTGGCTATAACTAACTCAAACAAAAAAGTCAACCGGCCGGACGGCCGGACGGCAATCCGGCCAATGACATCTGCCTGAACTCAGCTGTCGAATGCAGTTTCACAAGAAAGTGTTTTGTTTTCATTTGCCCTTTTAAATTGAGAAACACAAATTAAGAGCATAAATCTGTGTTGATTCTGAGTAATTGACTAATAAACCCAAACTCTAAAACTGTAGCTGGGAAACCAATACAGCTAAAAAGTTATACCTGACCCGGCAACGAAAGTGAACATTCTGAAAGCAGCCTTTGGCTTGAATTTATAGACATAAACTATGGAAAACAACCTAGAAATATGTCCATAGGACACTGATGCTCCCACCTCAGACTTTTTGTGACAGAAAATAAGGGTCCAGACAAGATATTTTTAAAAGTCATTTTTGCAAATAAAGGGCCACAACTACTAAACGACTGAAGCAATTTACATGGCTATCGAACTTGACCATGATTTGAGGGCCACAAACATGTGTGTAAAGTTTGATGTGGACTGGACAAATATTTTCCAAGAAAGAGTCCGGACAAGATACTTTTTTAAAGTCATTTTTGCAAATAAAGGGCTGCAACTTGACCAAGATATAATGGCCACAAACATGTGAGTAAAGTTTGGTGTGGATTGGACAAATATGTTCCAAGAAAGAGCCCAGACAAATTCTTCTAGATGTGTGTACATACGGATGTATGGACAAGGGCAACCCTATAATTATGCCACCACTATGTGGGGGCATAATAAATGTTCATTTTTTGTTTGAAAACAACTGAAATAAGTCTGTTTCTTAGGATTGTGTCTGTTATTTACAAACATAAAGCAAATGAAGCACACAAATTGTCAGTTTGGTTATTAATGTCCCAGCCAATTTACATGTGTATTATGATCTCAGCTCCAATTCCGCGTGAAATTTACATTGCAGAATCAACTTGAGGTTCATGATTATATTTCAACACTAACAACCGAGTAAATATCCATGTTTCATCAGACATTGCCCTTTAGACCACACATCCTTGGTCCAATAAAAGCTAGCTATTGGTTTCTACATCCTAAAGACACACGGAACCAGTAAGAAAAGCATTTTCAAGAACAGTAATTGTTGAGCCTTTCAATGTTGCTAGTGAATGAGAGATTCTAATTAAAAAAATATATATAATGGTACACACAGACATGTTTAACCCTTTCCCTGTTCTTTATATAGGCCAAATTTCAATACCTACTGAATATTCATTAACAAAATAGTTGTAAAGAAATATGGACAATGGAACATTGTAGACATGCAGTTTAGAAAGCAGAGAAACAGATATATTAAATTCTATTAGCAAACAGAGCAGACCCTGATCAGACGGCTCCTCTAGGGTCTACTCTGTTTGCATATGCATGAAAACACGTTTGTATGAGGGAAAGGGTTAAAACGGTGAAAAATACTCATTCTGATGCAAATGCCTGCAAAAATATGAACAGTCAAAAGGTTGGTATTTTTCACATAAATAGACCTCATTACTGTCTATCAAAGATTGCTGCATGTAATGATGTAATATACTGCTGGCTTATGCTATGGTTATGATGTAGACAGCTGTTGTGGGTTTCAATAAGCCAGTTCGATTTTTCCTTATGAATATATTTTCTCTGTAGAATAGTACTCCCACATACCTTAATTACCCTAAGTATTCAGACACTTAATCTCTTCTCTCCACCAGTCTGTAAGGTTGAATAATTCAATTTGGCACCATTTCAAAAACTTTAAATTAGACTGACATAGCAAATAAAGAATACCCTGATCAAACATCTCCTTCAGGAGGTCATGACCTGGCTCTATACTATCTGCCTATAGTATATCTGTCTGTGTGTGTGTCCAAATACTTCAGGTAATTAGATAATGCCTAAAATAATCGTCACACAGTTACAGTTGACCCATGCATCCAGCATGTAAACAATCCTTGATTGGAAGGTGGTGAGGGTGTTCAGAATTGACATTTTGATTGTACAAGAGTGTTCGGAGGAACACATGTGTCACCTGCTCACAACTGACACAAAAACTGTTAATATGTTGGAGTGTGAAAATCAGAACAAAGGGAAATAACACAAAAAGTATTGCATGCAGTGTTATGGACTTTAGTTACATTAATGGTCCTCAACGAGAGGAAGACATGTGTGAAATTTGAAAGCTCTATAATGATTAGTTTAGAAATGACAGTCAAAAAATGAAAGTGTGACGCACATCAGAACAAAGGGGAATAACTCAAAAAGTACAGTGTTCTATTTATTACAATTGTTTCAAACTACAAAATTCTAAAAAATTCCTTTTCTCTAGTTAATGCTCATTTTTGGTAGATTTATTCAAAGTGGTTGGATCTAAAATTAGCCTATGAGGTAATGGGTTAAGAAAACCTTCAAGAATTGTTGAAGAGAATTATTGCAGAGGACAATTACTTGGCCCATGCTAAATATGTAATTTATCGATGCTGATTATTGATCCTTACTATCTGTGTATCAATTCATCCTTTCAATACACAACATAAGTACACTGGCATTTGCCAACAGTGTAGAATCTGGTTAGCAAATTTCAGCCTCTCATACTGAATGGAGGCTATGATAAAATACTGATGGGTCAGTCCACTATCAATATTCAGCATTCTAAGGGTTAATTGATGTGTTCTGAGCAAAGATGTATGTAAATCACAGTCTGTTGTATTTGACAGATAAAAACATCATGTGTTACCTGGTCTCAACATGGTTATTATGTGCATCTGTTTCAGCGTTTGAAGGCCACACAGCCTTTGTGTGACACACTGAGTTTGACACTGCTATGATGGTCAAACTGAATCCATGGTCACTGAAATTTTAATCTGTACTGATTGATTCATTCATGAATTGTTTAACCCTTTACTCCATAAATACGCCTTTCTACGCTTTTGCAAACCGAGTAGACCCAGATCAGACAACTTCTATAGGAGCCGTCTGATCAGGGTCTGCTCTGTTTGCTAATGATATAATATAGATATGATTCTACAGCTTCTGCCATTACCAAACACTCATGTGTCCATGTGCTATTCTAACCAGTTAATCTGTTTAATATTCATGACATCATTAATTCTTACAGAAATATTCACGAAAAGTTTGTATAAATTTAAGTATTCATATCAGGGGCAATAACTCAAGAATTATCAGGGGGATACAATTCAAAAACCATAGGTGCACAACAACTCATGCTGGTTAACATTCCTGTAAAGTTTGGTGACTCTAGTACAAGCGGTTTCAGAGATACGCGCGACACAAAGTTTTTCTAATTTTAAGTCATCAGGGGCAATAACTCCAAAATTATCAGGGGGAGATAATTCAAAAAACCCAGGTGCACAACAACTCATGCTGGTGAACATTCCTGTGAAGTTTGGTGACTCTAGCCCAACTGGTTTCAGAGATACGCGCGACACAGGTTTGTGATGGACTGACGGACAGACGGACGGACGGACGGACGGACGGACAGACAGACAACTCTGGCAAAAACAATATATCTCCCCATAAATGGGGGAGACATAATTCCAGATGTTAGGTGTAAAATGTCATGTAGAGTTAGAAAAGATGATTGAAATTAACTTCGATACAAATATATCTGAGATTGAAAATACAATGAAAAATTTGAACAGACGAATACTTTCACCTATAGGCAAAATTGCTGTGATTAAAAGTCTTCTCGTGGCAAAACTAAATCATATGTTTCTAGCCCTTCCAAATCCTTCTGAACAAATGTTAAATAAACTTAACAAAATATTTTACAAATTTGTTTGGAACGGAAATGACAAAATCAAAAGATCAGTTTTAGTACAAGAATATGCACATGGAGGATTGAGAATGTTAAATCTGAACGCATTCATAAATGCTTTAAAAACAACGTGGATTAAAAAGTTAATATCAAAAAATGGCGGCTGGTCTGAAATAAAAATACCAAGATAGATTTGAACAAATTACTAAATTCTGGAAAAGACTATTGTGAAAATATTTCTCAAACATCCAATAATAAATTCTGGTCAGATACCTTTAAAGCCTTTTCAGAGCTGATTAGCCGTCATGAAATTGAGAAAAACGCAATCAAAGAATATCCGTTATTTTATAATCAACACATCTTAATTGCAAATAAGAGCGTTTTTCTAAAAACATGGGTTAAAGCAGGAGTAAGCTGTATTGGAGATCTTTTAGATTCCCAAAATAGTTTTATGACCTTAAAAGAATTTAATGAAAATTACGGTTTACAAACCAATCACTTAGTATATCGCGGTATGATGCTAGCAGTAGGACATGCATTAAAAAGCTTAAATATAAACAAAAACGATATAAGAAATATACAAAAACCTTTTATTCCTCCTTATCTTAGAATTCTGTATAAAAACGAAAAGGGATCGAAATTAATGTATATATACCTGAACAAAAAGTCTGACCAACCCTCATGTAAGGACACTTGGTGTAGAAAAATACCTTCATGCACTAATTTTACTGCTAGTGATTGAGAACAGATTTTCATTTTACCACTTAATATTACAAATGATACTTTTATGCAGTGGTTTCAGGTGAGAATCTTACACCGCATTTTAGGAACAAATTACTACACAATAAATTATACAGATAAAATAGAATGCATTCTGTAACATGGAACCAGAAACAATAGAACATTTGTTTTGGTATTGTCCAGTCTGCCAATCCATCATAAGTAATATTCTGACATTCCCAAATAGTCCTTTTGTTCCTCTAGATATTACAACAATGCTGTTTGGCTATATAGCAACCTGTGCCATTGTGAAAAATTGTATACTTACCTTCATTAAAATGTATATTTTTCAGTGCAAACAGAAACATTTCAGACCTACTTCAGATGGTCTAAGACGTTATATTGCATTTAAATATGATATTGTAAAACAGGTTGCCTTAGAAGAAAACAGAGAAGATGAATTCAATAACAATTGGGAAAATATAATCAAATTGATTATATAGTTAATCAAATTGATTTTAAAATGTTAACTATATAAAAGTTAACATGTCATATCATTGATATATACTCTGTAATGCAACAATTACCTTTTTTATTTGATCAGTAAATATAAATACAGATCAGTAGACATAAACATTATGTCAATATGGCCACAGATTTTCTTGTTTTTTGTTTAATATCCTTTTTTAAAGGTTCTGCAATGTAAAATATGATCTAGGTCCCTTCTTCATGAATATTCATGTCAGAAATAATCTATATGAATGCTAATTACATTAGATTGTATAATAGCGCATGAACAAAGAAACTTTGGTAATAACTGAAAGTGTACAAACATATCTAAATTATATCATAAGCAAAAGGAGCAGACCCGGATCAAGAAACTCACATAGAAGCCGTCTGATCTTGGTCTACCCTGTTTTTTGCGAAGACGCAACTTTATTTATTTATGGAGGATAGAGATACAATAGTATGATATAGAAATAGCATTATGCATGATAATTGTACGGTGTGGAGAGGGATGGATCCCCGACCCTTACATACCAATGACGGGGATAATAAACGAGGTCCCGTCATTATAGCAGGACCTGAAAAAATGCATATTTATGAATATTAATGAGATGTTAAAATAAACACACTTGAATGTCTGAGATTATTTTAGTAAACCAGTACTGAACACTTGATACTGACTGAAACAGAGATATTGATATTCATGTATATAAATTTGTTTGTTTGTTGTTTGTGTTAATTAACGTCCGTTTCCGTTCTCTATGGGTTAATTGGACGCCCAGAGCGAAGGGAGAGGATACAGAGAAACCCGAGTGCGATGTCCTACTCTTATTACCGACTAGGTTTCTCTGGTTCTTTTAGATGTCCAGAGTAATATAAATATGTAGATAATATAGATAATGAATATTATTTTCAAAATCATGAATATTAATGAGAATATTAATGAGAATGTAAACAGTTGTTGAACAGTAGGTATTTCTATAATGTTGCAATATACATTTTCATGTCTGAACAACACATTTCTTGAAAGAAAATGCAATGGAGGAATTGGGCCTCATGCATGTTTTTATGAGGAATATTAATTTTATACTCATGCATATTAATGAGTGTTTTGCAATACAATAGAAAGTATATAGCATCTCAGCTGCAATAATCGTTTACCCACATTAGCATTGCATGACTTTGAAATTACTCGCGACGTCTTATGCATGTGCTTGATTGATTACAACAGCATGCCAGACTAACGCAAGGCTTCTTGCGGGTAATTCGCGTCAGACAGAGACACTCATAAAGTGTGTCTGGCCTGCTGTGAATGCTCCATTCAGCTCCCTGTCCAGTTTCGTCCTTCTGGACAGGGAGAAGTGGGAGATTGGTGCTCGACGGATGAAGTATTCTTCTCATTGGCCAGCGACTCCCTCGCTACAGACAAATCAGTGTCCTCTAAAGCTCAGGAGAAGCCTGCATCTTCTTCTGAATCTCTTTCGTCAACAACCCCTGTGGTGCAGTCGATTCCCCAGTTGTTAGTTGCGCTCGGCATCTAACTGCTGGCCTGGGCATGGGTTCCCCGTTTATCTCTTAAATGGTCCCTTTGTTCTGGTCCCGGTCAGCTTGTTACCTGGAGAGTTTTGCCTGGACCCGGCATATATATTCAGACTTAAAAAAAATATGTCTTATGAAATAATCTGCATAAAATATGTATAAGTTGTGTTGCTCACCTGTCTGAGTCACTTATGTTTCAATATCATTTCATTTTCATTAATATTCATGATTTGGGAATAATATGTATTAGCTTAATAATCGACATCTCTGTTTCAGCCTGTATCAAAATCCGTACAGTTTTGAAAAAAATATAGATAAGAACAGCTGATTTATATCTCATTAATATTCACAAGTATGGCATTTATATTCATGAACAAATCAATTATGTACACAAAGTAATGCTCTTCTGCTCTCGTTTTTTCTGGTATATTATTGGAAAAAAATCACAGGAAAGATAGTATACTCAAAAATAAAACTTAATACAAAGCTCATTCCAAAAAACGGATTTCTTTACTTCCTCTTTAATATTCATAAGAATATTTATTAATATTTATTAAATCACGTATAATATTCAAGCTGTATGTCTCGCCATTACTTTGGTTCTTGTTTTGTCCTTCTATTGCCTCTAAAAGCAAAGTTATGATGTATTTTCTGAACAAAGGATGCTTCGAAATTTACTTCAGGTTACCATGGAAACTGTTGAATAAAACATAGCTGGGACAAATTTATTTTGGGGGGAATGCTCGAAATGTCTTTTGAGGACCCCAACAAACAATTTAAACCTGAATTTGATAATTTTGTGCATTAATAGGCCTCTCAGACTAAGCAACAATCTCCTGTTTTCTAAACAAAACGCATTGTTTACTTCCTCATTAATATTCATAAGAATATTCGTCTATGAATATTAATAAATTATATATTATATTCAAGCTATATATATCTGTTTTACTTTGGTACTTGTTTTTTCCCTCTATTGGCTCTGAAAGCAGAGTTATGACGCATTTCCTGAAACAGGGTAGTTTCGAAAGTTACCTAGGGTTACCATCGAAACCGTTAAATAAAGCATAGCTTTGAAAAAACTATTGTGGTTTGTTTTGAGGGGCATGCTCAAAAAGTATTTTGTGGAACCCAACGAATAATTTGGTACCCATGAAAAGATTCTAGGGGATGCTACGGTAACCATGACTAGGACCCGGTATTTTTCTGCCGGTGTGCCTCGGGGCTCTGTCCTCGGTCCGCTATTTTTTCTCATTTACGTCAATGATATAACTGATTCATTCTAAGTCTTACAATACTGTATGCGGATGACAGCTCCCTTTTTGTTCAGCTTCTGATGTTCAAGATATTAAAGGGATGCTGAACCATGACCTACAGCACATTTCTGTTCGGTCAAAGCAATGGCTTGTCAAATTCAATCCTAACAAAACAGAAGCTATACTATTCTCCCTAAAAAGGGATGCTATTTATCCCAGACTGATGTTTGAGAACACAAACATAAATTTTGTGGAATGTCATAAACATTTAGGGTTAACACTTAAACACAATGGCCAGTGGTCAGTCCTCATTCAAAATATTTTGAGTACTGCTTCTAAAACTCTAAACACCATGTGAAAACTAAAATTTACCCTCTCAAGAGCCGCTTTAAACCAAATATTTTTATCATATATTAGACCAATATTGGAATAAGCTGCTATAGTTTGGGACAGCTGTACTCAAAACTGAGTGTCTGGAAAAAAATACAGAATGAAGCTGCCAGAATAGTTACCGGTCTAACCAGATCTGTTTCTCTAGCTAATCTCTATAGAGATAGAGAATGCGGATGGGAGTCTCTACATAAAAGAAGGGAAGGACAGAAATACTGCTGCATGTGCAAATATTTTATAGAATCAGTACCATCATATATGTGATTTAATTCCACTACAAATAAGAGATATTACACATTATGAACTCCGAAGCAGGAACAATCTCGAATCTGTCCAAACGAGAACCTCAATATTCAATAAATCATTTATTTCATCCTCATTAAAATTGTGGACCAATTTAGATACTGATACTGATATAGGACAAAGCACATCAAAATTCAGATTTAAAAACTCAGTAAAGTCATTTTCAGACTGTTCTACTATTCCTCGTCATTTTTATTTATCAATCATGCGTGCCAGAATTAGAAACAACTGTGGTGATCTTAATGAAGATCTGTACCACAATTATCTTAGGTTTGATCAATATTGCTCATGTCAAGATAGCCCAGATAATGCATCTCAGTATTTCTTTAAATGCAGACTCAATACTGCTCAACGAATACAAATATTTCACAAAAGAAGGGCACTACATCCATTACATATTGTTCTACTGCTTTCTGGTGATAAAGCCCTGTTTTATGAGCAAAATTATGTTTTATTTGAATCAGTTCAACATAATATACTGAGGTCGAAAAGATTCAGTTGATAAATAATCTAATATATATTTATGTTTTAACGGTTCCTCAGATACATTTATAAGATCCAAGTAATTAACTACTTACCAATTCCCTTAAATGAGACCTTTGACGAGTCAGTATGACTCTACCTTGGTATCATAGCCGATGAATAATAGGGATAGTATGTGTGTGATGATGCCCCCTCATTTTCCTATTTTCTGCTGGTTTACCCTGAAGACTGAGTGCCTCTTTCTCTCTCTCACTCTCCCTCTCCCACTCTCCATTTCTCTCAAGGTTTTTTTTATATTTCCCTCACTCTCACTCTAATCCTTTGAATTTATAGGTGCATATGTTTTGTTTTGCGTGACTGTCATTTTACTATGTACTTTATTATTCCATTCACTGTAGGGGAAGGACTTTCTCTAAGTTGGAATAACTTGTTACCCAACCCCATTTCTGGTGATTATGAAATAAAATACATGTATGGAAAAGTAGTAAAGTCAAGAAGGCAAATCCACATGCAAGACGCAACCACCACCAAAACACCGATAGACAGCATGACACACACACACACACACACACACACACACAACCACACACCCAAACGCAAACACACACACGACATGAACACAGAAAACACCAAAAGACACACAAGAACCAGAGACAAACGTTCCACACATGAACAAATCACAAGCACAAAGACGCAAGGCAAACAAAAGGAAGGGTGACAAAGAGAGTACCGCCTTGGCACGGTCAGTAGCAAAAACACCACTGGGGTTTAAACCGGTTTACGGACGTCCTAACCTCACACTTCTCTCAAAGTCACCCTAGCTTTACAAACAGTGTAAATAAAGGTATCCCCGCTGGACTTACCCACAACATAGACGACGGTGAACACAGGACAACATGTAAAAGATAGCATAATAATTGTGACAATCCGTCAAACATGTACTCAATGACTTTGCTGAAGTCAGAGCACCTGCAGGTAAGCCGTTAAGGGCACGACAGGGAAAACGTAATACATGAGTCTGGTAAGCTCATCCTGTATCCAAGTTTAAGAGTATACCATAATAGAGTACTACCCTCGGCCTGTCATCGCGCAAGCAAGGAGGGAAGCGTAGCTACCGACTGTAAAAGGGTCGATAACCAAACATGCAATGCGTTGCAATATAATAGGATCATAACCTTTCTTTTTAAATGTTTTAATGCGTTTAATAAACAAATCATGAAAATGGATATGACCCTGAATTTTCCTAAGTTTGTAGATAACATCCCCATAAAATTCTGGTTGAGAAATGCCTTGTCGCGGTAACGTCCGTAGGTTGCAATTATATTTACTAATGAGAGGTAAATTTCGATAATAAAATTTAGAAAAAGTTTTCCGAAGTTTGTGATATCTGTAACCTTGCTTAAGAAGTTTATCAGTTATAACTAAATTACGTCTGTTAAAATCTTCAAGCAAAGAACAGGCTCGGGCAAACCTAATAAGTTGAGAAATATAAACCCCATAAGATGTAGAACGTGGCACATCTCCATCTAGAAAAGAATAATTAACAATTTTAAAATTAAAATCTTCTCTTTTATCGTATACTTTGGAGGAAACTTTATCATTTGTAATTGAAAGATTCAAATCTAAAAATGAAGCATTAATGTCAGATTGATTAGCTTTGTTTAAAGACAGTTCTTTTGGGTAAATTGAAGAAATCATAGTTTCAAAATAAGGATTATCTAAATTCAAAATATCGTCTAAATACCTTGAAGTTTTATTAAAAGCATTGACAATATCGGTATGTGTATCAGGTTTTAAGCTAAGCATAAAATCCCTCTCGTAGCAATACAAAAACAAATCTGCAACAAGAGGGGCACAATTTGTACCCATGGGTATACCAACAACTTGACGATATATGGTATCCCCATAACGCACAAATATATTATCTAAAAGAAAGGTAAGAGATCTATAAACATCAAGGCAAGTCCACATTGTGTAATGTTCAACTTTTGGTTTTTTTATGTAGTTTCGGAATCCAGTACAAATTAGAAAGTTTATGTTGTTTTATGTTAGGACCAGACTTAAAATTATTGCACATTATTACATGTTCCGAGACTATATCTTTTTCAGGTGTTTGAACTGTTATATAAGTATTTGAATCAGTTAGCTCCTTCTTTAAAACATCAACATAATACAATCTTCAAATAATGATTACGTTGTTTGATGCCTTGTCAGCAGGAACAAGAACATAATCTGAATGAAAATTAGAAATGTTTTTCTTCAAGTAGTGAAATGTAACTCTAGGTCGAGGTGGTAAAAGATGGTAATTTGATTTGTAAAAATTATACGTGTATCAATAATATCGAAAATACATTTCTTCCAATCCGAAAGGGCATTAACATCAGCATGTTCTCGTCGACACCATTATGACACAGAATTATGTTTAAACGTTAAACGACCAAACCTAACGTCTTCGGTTAATTTAATAGACTTTTAAAATGTTTATATGATAAATAAATATCACATTCAGGTTCCTTATACTTATTAATTTTTAATTTTACTTTTACTTATTAATTTTTAATTTATAAACTCATTGACTAGAAAGTTGTGAATACTCCTGTCAGAGTTACGTCCCTTGTACTGATTTCACCTAATCACATGAATGAATACACCGGACAATGGGTGTTCCAGATAAGGATTTCTAGTACTTCTATTTTAGTACCTCGGGTTACCTGGTGCATCTGAGAAGCGAGAATTGTATGTCAAACTAGTCTAAACGGGGATGCGGAGATCACTATCTTGGCCGAAGATGATATGG
This sequence comes from Azorinus chamasolen, assembly GCA_963576725.1. Classification (NCBI taxonomy): domain Eukaryota; kingdom Metazoa; phylum Mollusca; class Bivalvia; order Cardiida; family Solecurtidae; genus Azorinus; species Azorinus chamasolen. The sequence continues at coordinate 23,391,008 of OY755240.1, forward strand.
ATATATAGTAATGCATGCTTAATCAGAGCGACATGTAAATGTGCATACTCAAATAATAAAGTCGCCATTTCTCCACCAAACCCTATTGTGACCACTCTTTAGAATCGTCTCTTAATGCATAGTGAAGGTTGGGAGCTTTTGGCATGACATCCTACCTGCATGAAGCAGTCACGTGCTAAAAGGAATAATTTTTGTGTACCAAAGAGTTCATTCCCTATCGACCGCGTTACAATGAGGGCTGCGTCTGCGAGAAGACATGCTACGGTATCGGGTCCATACTGTTATGGCGCCGGCCTATTTTTTTTCAAATATGCGAAAGAGAAGATTTGTTGTCCAACCCCATTTCTGGTGATTATGAAATAAAATACATGTATGTTTAAACGTTAAACGACCCAACTTAACGTCTTCGGTTAATTTTTAGACTTTTAAAATGTTTATATGATAAATAAATCTCACATTCAGGTTTCTTATACTAATTAAATTTTAATTTATAAACTCATTGACTAGAAAGTTGTGAATACTCCTGTCAGAGTTACGTCCCTTGTACTTATTTCGCCTAATCACATGAATGAATACACCGGATAATGGGTGTTCCAGATAAGGATTTCTAGTACTTTCTAGTAGGATTTCCACCCCTCCGACTACCGGGGGTGCACGGTAGACCCCACTGGCTTCCGTGGGTACATATTTTTGGATCTATGCAAGACGTCGATTACATGGTAATTACAATTACTAACTGATGTTTTTACTGCCGGTGTTTTTCTAAAACAAATTGTAGGGGACATAACTATGAAAAGCAATCGAACCAGACACCCTGGCGACATGCACATTTACACTCATGCTGTGACATTTAATTTAAATCTGCCCAGCCGTTTTTTAGAAGAAGCGCAGACAAACTTCAGGCAGACAGGGAAGACACTTATACCAGAAGCAAATAGAGCAGACCCTGATCAGACGTCTTCTACAGAAGTTTTCAGATCTGGGTCTGGCGTTTATATACTTTATATCAAGAAAAAGATTAGCTGAAGAAAATATCAATTTTGCAATGGAGAATTGGCCAGTCGTGCTTATTGTTAAGAAAATTATATTTTATCATAGAACCATTTTGTAACTGTTAATAACCTTTTACCGGATGAATATTCATGTATGACTTATTTAAGTTATTGTATTAAAAGTACAAAGACTTGCTATTGTAAACAAATACGAATCTATAACATTTCAGCCTCTGATCTGTATACAGAAGCACCAAATGTGTCATTATCAGGAAAAGGGCTAACATGTTCAACGCTGATGTTTTGGAATGGAATAGCCAATCATTGTTTAACCCTTTCCGTCATATAAACATCTTTTCACGCATTTGCAAACAGAGTAGACCCAGCTCAGGGTCTGCTCTGTTTGCTATTGGAATTTGATAAATATATTTTAGTTTCTAAAATGGCTACAAGGTTACGCCTTCTATATTTCAATATAACTATTTTGTCCATGAATATTCAGTAGGTATTGAAAATTAGACTGAATATAATTAATAGAATCTATTCAGTTTGAATGGTTTGCTAAGAGATTTTAAATGACAAACAATGCATATCCTGGTCAGAGAGCTCCTAGAGGAACCTTCTCATCTGCTTCTGCACTGCTAGGGGATTTTGAAGGACAAACAATACAGACCCTGTTCAGAGAGCCCCTAGAAGAGCCTTCTCATCTGGGTCCGCAGTGCTAGGGGATTCTGAATGACAAACAATACAGACCTTGGTCAGTGAACTCCTAATGGAACCTTCTCATCTGGGTCTGCATTGCTAGTGGATTTTGAATGACAAACATTGCAGATCCTGCTCTTATTTGTCTATACACTGAGTTAATCAAAGGTTTAGTCAGATTTAATTTCTAAAATAATCGTTAAAATCTGGCATATCAAGTGTTGGTATTAAGAATGGGATACGTGTTCCATAATTGCGTTTAATACAACTTTCAGTTTATTTTTAACCACACTCATCTACGACATAAACTAGTGTAGTTTGAGTCTTCTATCAGGCCTAAAACATTGATTCCATACTCTCAAAAACACTTATTGTTTTCGATTAGAAACCGTAACTGTAAGTTTGGATGTAGAGCATGAACCGTAACACCTTCTGGCACACGCCGTAACAATGCAGTTTTGAAAAATGCATCCGATTTGCCTTATAATCAGTCAAAAGAGAGACTTTTGTTTTGAAATTGGTCTATAATTAGTTTTGGATTATGCTTGTACATAATATTGGTGTTTGAAACTGATACTCAAAAGACTATTCCATTTATTTTGCAATAGTCCTAACGATTCACATCTATAAAAACGACGAAATCAGAAGAAAATCAAACGAAAAACTCCTCCGATAAATCAAATGCCAGTAATAAGACTAACACGTATTTAAAACTTGAAACAAATCTTACTTATTACCTGACAATGTGTTTTTATTGCTCCATCTAGCCCGGGGTGCTGAAAATATGGGCAAGCGCCTTAAAACATTGGACAGACGCCTTAACATTATCTTTACTAAACCATAACATGTCTTCTCGCAGGTGCACCCTTCATTGTAACACAGTAGATAGGAAGTGGAGTTGGTGGAGGAGAAATTTATTCTTGAAAATGTTTCAATTTACGCATTTTATCTAGACCTCCGCTTTATCGAAGAATACTTTTCAAATCATGATTTTCACAAATATTTCGGTTACAGATAACACCTCGTCATAACGGTCACCAGTTGCCAGTTGCCGACAACCGCACACTCTTCGCCAACATATCTCAACTCTCGGACGAGGTAACAGTGGTAACGGCGTACTGGAACATTGGCCGGTTCCAAAAAGGCGGGGGTTCGATTTTCTTTGACACTGAGCTATACCACAAATGGGCAAAGTCGTTCCGGTTTATTCTAAATCCATTCGTTATATACACAGATTCTAAGGACTTTTACGATCTTGTTAGAAGTATCCGGAACAATACAATATATCGCACGCGTATTTTTCTGGTTGACAGAAACTCATCATGGGCATTTCAACTTAAGGACAAGATTAAACAAATATATTCCCGTCCTGGATATCCTCGTCATCACCCAAATACCGTGGTTCCAGAGTATTCATGCGCACAACATGCGAAATATGACGTCGTTAAAAGGGCAGCGGTGCAGAACTATTTTCGGACGAAATATTTCACTTGGCTAGATGTCGGTTTATTTCGTAGTCGTCAGTCAACAAAAATGTTTCATCTAGTCAAGCCGAAAGGATATAATGATTCATCAGTTGCTATGACGGAAGTTCTGATACGAAATGACAAAGCCACTGTTGAGAATATATTCCTACATAACATCTTTTGGGTGTGTGGCTGTTTATTTTTTGGCCGATTTGACGTCATGATTTTGCATGCGGATGAATACCAACGAGCGGTGGACTACTTTATTTCTCGTGGTTTGATGAATTCGGACCAACAGATTCTTTATGGAATGTACTCACAAGAGGGATTAAGAAATATTAAACCAACAATTAAAATACAAATATACAGAGGCAGTTGGTTTGACCTTGGATACAAAATGGTTCGAGAAGTAAATGAAGTTAATAGTACCCTATCCTGAACTAAACACCTTTTGGCGGACATCGTCAGTATTATCGTAGAAACTCTATTGTGTAATTAACTGACATGCTGACGTCAATTCTACTGAATGAAATGTCCCCAGCACGCATCTTACTTTTTGTTTCGGGGGATACCCAGGGTACAGAGCACAGACCCCCTGGCCTTAGAGTTTCTTAGCATCTAGACATATGTCTATGATATTTGTACATATCTAGTGTTATAGACGTTAGTAAACACACAGTAAAGCCTCTCTACAACGGCCACTAATTTGTTTTAATTGGTATTTATGGCTGGTGGATGCTTAAAGCAAGGTGAAAATAAAAAACAGAACGCTCCTACAGGAGTGTTTTGATTTACTTTCACCTTGCTTTCAGCAGCCTGCTGCCTTTAACACAAAATACTTGATCTAATTTAGTGGCAGGTATAGAGAGGTTTTACTGTAATAGTAAAAATGAAGGGCGTTGAATTTTCTATCACCTTTGTTAAGTAGATATTTAAACATACAGTACAAACTCGATTTTCCGAACACTAAAATCATTATTGATATTTGATTATTTACTCCATGAATAGTTAGTGGCGCATAGGCAAAACTGTTGTAGACCATAGTAGAAACTGTAAACCCAGGGTCCATGCTTATAAAGCTTTCTAGTTGAGTCTGAGTTCGTTCTCAAGCTTTTGATTGGTCAGATTTGAGTTCTCAAGTTTTGATTGGTTAGATTTGAGCCAAAGGCTCAAATCTGACCAATCAAAAACTTGAGAACGAACTCACACTCAAACTAAAAGTTTAATAAGCATGGACCCAGGAGCCCGTATTCATAAAGCTCCTAAGGAGAAACTTAAGAAAATGCCTTAGTTTCTTGAATATTCCTTAGTCTTTTAAAATCAACACAAGTTAAAATATTTCCAAAACATATAGCTGTCTATCAAATATATATTTGAATGAAAATTTACAGTATAGTTTTGCTACAGATGTAGACAGAAATATTTTCCTTAAATTGTCCTAAGGTTGAAATATTCCTATGGAGCTTTATAAATATGGGTCCAGATCTATATAATTCCATAAGCAAACCGAATCGACTCTGATCAGACGGTGCCTAAAGGAACCGTCTGAACTGGGTCTACTCTGTTTGCGAGGGCGTAGAAAGGCGTATTTATGGAGTAAAGGGTTAAGACGGGTGGCAGCTTAATGCAGAGTGAAGATAGGAAGCTTCCGGCATGACCTCCCACCTGCATGAAACAGGGTTAACTTATGATTTATGTACTATTATATTAATTTATCTAACTATTATTCACCAAATTTTTATTACATGATTACTCATGGAATAAAGGGTAAAATTTCACGAACATGTCCATGTGAATTTGTCGAATAAAAGACTAATTACTTAGCGTTTGCGAACATGTTCGTGGGAATAAAAACATAGTGGCGATCATATGTCCACGCTAGTATTTCAGAAACGTATCAGCTCGTCTGATAATTGGTTTACTTGTCTGTTAACTTCGTGCCAGGACTATAAACTAGATTTGTTTTTGATACATAAACTGATGTCTCCCCCTGCGCGAGGACAACATGTTTCAAAGTCCCATAACTATGCAGAACATCACCAAACTGGAAAAGGAATACATTATGCACAACTAGGCATGGTTCTGATCAATCCTATGAAGTTTCATGAAATTCCGACCAAAAAATTTGGAGAAACACCGCAGACAAAATTTCCATGTAAAAATTTCTAAGTCCCATATCTCTGCAGAAAATCATTAAACAGGAACAGGAATACGACATGCACATCTAGGCATGTTGCTGATCAATCCTGATAAGTTTCAGGAAAATCAGTCAAATGTTTTGCAGACACTGCGCTGACAAAGATTTCACTCTGTCCCACTCTGCAGACAATCATCAAACCGGAACAGCAAAAAGATAGGCACAACTAGACATAGTGATGATCAATCCTATGAAATTTCATGAACATCTTTAGAAGGATGACAGATGGACAGACAGACGGACGGACGTCACGTACAAAAATCAAAATGTATCCCCAGTAAACTGGGGAGACATAATAAATAAATAAATACTATCGTAATCAGAGATACAGAGAACGATGCGTACCCACATATTAACCTTTAGCCTGCTATTGGCGGATGAGTGAATACCTATGCAAACAATTTGGATCACATCAGGATACAAACTGTTGGACACACTGATTGCATTTTGGTAGACAAATTGATTATAACTTGAATTTTGAAAATTTAGTAGGTGAAACATTATGTAAAAATATTTTGCTTACCAGGTTAAAGGTTAAAATCTCTTAATTTTCTTAAAATTCTTAAGAGTGGTCAAAGTATATGGTTTTGTGGGGGGGGGGGGATAAATGAGTTTTTCTTGAAAATGTTTACACTTACGCAACTTATCTTGACCTCTATTAATACTTTTGTCTCGTTTCAATGAAATGTGCCATGAGCAATTTTGCATAGGCTAATGTACAACAGATGGATAGTAGTAGTAGTAGTGGTGGTGGTGGTGGTGGTAATAGTAGAAGTAACAGTAGTAATAGTGATAGCAGTTGAATGTGCCGAGATGGGGTATCGAACATGGATCAGACTCCGTGTTTTGGCGAGACTCGATCTGGATCCGCACCTTAATTGCGGACAAAACCACATTTAGTGTGTAAATAGATCCATTTTAAGGCCTGCATTTCGCACAACATGTGCATGCTCAACTGTATTAAGAATAGCAAACCAACTGGAATTGACACATACGTCCTGGCACACTGAGTCGCATGTCCTTCAAAACTCCGTCAACAGATTCTTCAGATGATCACATGGGTGCACAAGTAAGAAAATGCTGTGCATGTACAGCAAAGGGAATAAGTGTTGTGGCAATACACAACTTACCATTTAACGTAAACTTACTTATTAAGTATTACCCAGGCAGCACGCTGCAATCGGTCCGACATTGGGCCGATATTGTTTCCAATATCGGCCCAACGTCGGATTTTAAGGCGGCCCGATGTCGACCCGCTTCTCTTTTGCCGTCGGCCCGATGTAAGTTCTGACGTCGGCCCGACATAAAAATGATCTACAGACGATGACAAAATGACATTCAAACGATATCGGGCCGACATCAAACCTTACATCGGACCAACATCAAAACGCGTTGCAAACGAGAAGCGGGTCGACATCGGACCAATGTTTGCAATCAAATATCAGATATCAGATATCTACAGCCGATCAGAAATACATGATTTTGGACCAACGGGTTCTTTAACCTTTACTCCATAGATGCGCATTTTAAGACATTTAATCTATTCCTCCACTCAAGAAAATATACAGTCATGAATATGCACAACAAGAAATATTACCATATTCTAGCAGATGATGCAGCTTAAAGCAGGCTGAAAGTAAGGTAGAATGCTCCTAAAGGAGTAGTATGCCTTACTTACATCCTGCTTTGAGCAACCACCTGTCTTCAATACTGAAAACATGTTATGGAGTAAAGGGTTAAGAAGACACAAGACATCGGTATGACACTGGCTAGATGTCAAAATAATGTTGAAACCTCATTTTGAATTCTGGCCAAGGTTGTACATGTGCCATCTTGAAGTACAGATCTGCAATCATGTTAAATAGACACTCCTACAACAAAATTTCATCAAATGTGTGTTCCATATTTTTAAAAATGAAATAAAAAACTAGTCCAAATTTGACTTATTTTCTATTATTTCAAGCTTTTCAAAAGCTACTGACCATGCAGCAAGTGTTTTCTGATGTGACACTATATCTCATCTGGATTTTTGCAAATACATGTGATAAAATACTAACACAAATATGTTCAAATCAACAGAATTACATTTCACTGGAAAGTACTGCTTCTGCCAAATATATTTATATAATATTTACTGTTTACTCCATGAATACTCATGAAAACAATATCGAAATAATTAATTTTAATAAGCATTAATTCAACTAGAATTGTTTTTTATACAAAAACTGATGTCGCCCCCAGTGTGAGGACAATTTTTTTCAAAGTCCCATAACTCTGCAGAACATCATCAAACTTGAAAACGAATAAACTAATAAACTATGCACAACTAGGCATGGTTCTGATCAATCCTATGAAATTTCATGAAAACCCGACCAAAGATTTTGGAGAAACCCGGCAGACAAAATATCCATGTAAAAATTTCAAAGTCCCATATCTCAGCAGAAAATCATCAAACAAGAACAGGAATAAGACATGCACATCTAGGCATGGTGTTGATCAATCTATTAAGTTTCAGTAAAAATCCGTCAAATGTTTTGGAGACACTGCGCTGACAAAATTTTCCATGTAAAAATTGCAAAGTCCCATAAGTCTGCAGAAAATCATCAAACCGGAACAGGAATACGCTATGCACTAGACATAGTGCTGATCAATCCTAGGTTTTTTCATGAAAATCTGAAGAAGGATTTGGACAAACTGTGTGGACAAAAATTTCCATGTAAAATTTCAAAGTGCCATAACTCTGCAGAAAATCATCGAACCAAAACAGGAATAAGATATGCACATATAAGCATGGTGCTGATCAATCCTATGAAGTTTCATAAAAATGTGATCATGAGATTTGGAGAAACCGCGCGGACAAAATTTTCCATGTAAACATTTCAAAGTCCCATAACTATGCAGAAAATCATCAAACCAGAACAGGAATACAATTAGGCATGGTGGGGATTAATCCTATTAAGTTACCTGAAAAATGGGACCCAAGGTTTTGGGGAAAACGCGCCAACAAAGTAAAATGGGACAGACGGACGCCACATACAAAAACAAGAGGACCAGAATGGCCCTGAAGCGCTCACCAGACAATCAGAGGAGAAGATTTTCAAAGTTTTCACTATATGTTTCTATAGAAAACTAGCCGGCCCTGGGGCAGGACAATTTTGATCCCAGGGGCATAATTTATATAACTTTTGTAGAGGACCTAAACATGATGCTATGAGCCAAATATGAGTTTCAGAGGAGAAGATTTTCAAAGTTTTCTCTATATGTTTCTACTGAAAACTACCCACCCCTGGGGCGGGGCCAATTTTGACCCCAGGGCCATAATTCATATAACTTTAGTAGAGGACCTATACGTGATGCTATGCGCCAAATATGAAAGCTGAGAACTTTCCAGATTCAGAGAAGAAGATTTTCAGTTTTCACTATTTGTTTCCATTGAAAACTGCCCAACCCTTGGGTGGGGACAATTTTGACCCCAGAGCAATAATTAATATAACTTTTGTTGAGGACTTGAACATGATACTCTGTGCCAAATATGAAAGCTGAGCACCTTCCAGGTTCAGAGGAGAAGATTTTTAAAGATTTCACTATTTGTTTCTATTGAAAACTGCCCACCCCTGGGGCGGGACCAATTTTAACCCCATGGCCATAATTTATATAACTCTTGTAGAGGACCTGAACATGATGCTCTGTGCCAAATATGAAAGCTGAGAACCTTCTAGTTTCAGAGGAGAAGATTTTCAAAGATTTCACTATATATTTCTATTGAAAACTGCCCACCCCTGGGACGGGGCCAATTTTGACCCCAGGGCCATAATTTATATAACTTTTGTAGAGGACCTGAATATGATACTCTGTGCCAAATATGAAAGATGAGAGCCTTTTCAGTTTCAGAGGAGAAGATTTTACTATTTGTTTCTATTGAAAACTGCCCACTTATGGGGCGGGGCCAATTTTGACCCCAGGCTCATAATTTATACAACTTTTGTAGGGGACCTGAACATGATGCTATGTGCCAAATATGAAGGCTAATAACCTTCTGGTTTCAGAGGAGAAGATTTTCAAAGTTTTACTATATGTTTCTATTGAAAACTTCCCACCCCTGGGGCGGGGCAAATTTTGACCCCAGGGGCATAATTTATATAACTTTTGTAGAGGACCTATAGGTGATGCTATGTACCCAAGATGAAAGCTGAGAACCCTGTAGATTCAGAGGAGAAGATTTTTAAACGTTCAAATTGTTGACGCGGGACGACGACGGACGACGGACATCAGGCGATCACAAAAGCTCACCCTGAGCACTTTGTGCTCTGGTGAGCTAACAAAATGTATCCCCAGTATACTGGGGGAGACATAATAATGGCATATGACCACTGAATATTTTGACCATGGCAGAAACTGTAGAATCTTTTGTAGAGGACCTAAACATGATGCTATGTGCCAAATATGAAAGCTGAGAACCTTCCAGTTTCAGAGGAGAAGCTTTTGAAAGTTTTCACTTTATGTTTCTACTGAAAACTGGCTACCCCTGGGACGGACCAATTTCGACCCCAGAGGCATAGTTTATATAACGTTTGTAGGGGATCTGAAGATGATGCTATGTGCCAAATATGAAAGCTGAGATCCTGCAGATTTAGAGAAGATTTTCAAAGTTTGCACTATATGTTTCTATTGAAAACTAGCCCGCCCTGGGACAGGGCAGGGCAAATTTTGACCCAAATGGTCAAAATTTATATAACTTTTGTAGAGGACCTGAACATGATGCTATGTGCCCAATATGAAAGATGAGAACCTTCCAGTTTCAGAGGAAAAGATTTTTAAAGTTTTCACTATATGTTTCTATTGATAACTGGCTACCCCTGGGACAGGGTCAATTTTGACCCCAGGGGCATAATTCATATAACTTTTGTAGAGGACCTGAACATGATTTTATGTGCCAAATATGAAAGCTGAGAACCCTGTAGATTCAGAAGAGAAGATTTTCAAAGTTTTACTAGATGCCTTTATAGGAAACAAGGCACCCCTGGGGCGGGGCAAATTTTGACCCCAGGGGCAAATATTATATAACTTTTGTAGAGGACTTGAACATGATGCTATGTGCCAAATATATAAGCTGAGAACCTTCTAGTTTCAGGAGATGATTTTCAAAGTTTTCACTATATGTTCCAATAGAAAACAATGTACCCCTGGGTGGAGCCAATTTTGACCCCTGGGACTATTTTATATAACTTTCGTAGAGGACCTAAAGATGATGCTAAGTGCCAAAGATGAAGGCTGAGAACCCTGTAGATTCAGAGAAGATTTTTAAAGGTTCAAATTGTTGACGACTGACGATGCATGACAAACGACGCACGCTGATGGACGACGGACATCAGGTGATCACAAAAGCTCACCCTGAGTACTTTGTGCTCTGGTGAGCTAAAAAGGCATATTTTAGAACTTTGTTGTTTGAAACCATTGTGATTCAACAGGTGACTTTTACAGAGGCTTAGAAAGGCGTATTTATTGAGGAAAGGGTTATGAGTTATGTGATAAAAATAATCTTACATTCGTGTTCATTACAAAATTGTAAATATAAACTGTCAGTTTCATTAACATACCAATTTCAAATACAGTGCTGGCCCTGTAAAGTCTGGAACAATTTGAGCAGAACTGCATATTCTGTCAGGATCTGGTTCAAATACACTAGGCATGTTGTCTCCTTGGGCGATTCCTCAGCCTTCGTTGGTTAAAACCCTACAAATTCCTGGACCAGCTGGCATGTCTTCAGAGTCTTCTTGCTCATCGACCCTAGTGGCTTCCTCCTGCTCCATCCCAAACTCTATTTCTTCAAATGTTAAATCTTCTGTTTCCCGATTTACTTCTTCTGGTCTAAGAAATATATTCAATGCAACATTAATATTTAAAAAGAGATGTTTGTAAATCATGTATACCCCCAGACCCCTTGACCTAGTGACCTAAGGAACAATCCGGGTCATCTTGAGGCCATGACTAATCACGACAGCAAGTTTGAAGATCATAAGCCAAACGTTTATTGATCGGAAACCATTTCACCAGTTAAGGTCATGGTGATCTTGACCTTTGACCTAGTGACCAAAAACATTAGGGCTCATCTAGTGGTCATGACCAAAAACCACAAGTTTTAAGATCATGCGCTTAGTGGTCATGGCCAAACACCACAACAAGTTTGAAGATCATACGCACAGTCGGTTATCAGTTATTGACCAGAAACCGCTCGATCTACCGACCGACAGACAGACCAACCGACCGACATGTGCAAAGCAATATACACCCATTTTTCCAAAAGGGGGGTATAATAAATCACATAATCAATCACCTCTAGACAACCAATATATTTGGAGCAAGTAAATCTAAGTAACATTACAATGATAGGTTTGTTTATCTCACATGACTCATTTTAAATTCGGATAAGAATGAGGATTACTGGTATGTCAGAATTTGATACCCCTTCTTGGAGAATAAACATGCTGATTTTTCTGTATAACTATAAATATAAGGTCTTCTTGAAAACTCAATATTTTATAAAGTTATGCCCACTAAACCGAAATAAGCATATAAATTATTAATTACATATATATAAAAAATGAGAATTATCAGGATAAATAAAGGTTCTTTAGTGTGAAAGTATTAAAGTATGACATGTACTGGTTAGAGTTTGCCAAAGTCATCTATATTATTCATGAACCCTTAACTCCAAAACTTAAGCCTTTCTATACCAGGGCAAACAGAGTAGACTAAACTCGGTTGGCTCCTACAGGAGCTGTCTGATCAGGATCTGAGTATTTGCTTACAGAATAATATACAATTTCTGCCATGGCCAAACATTCTTGTGCTCACAAACAATTATAAAAATGAATCTAATAATTATGCATGACACTGTTATTTCTCACATGAATATTCATGGAGTAATGGGTCAATATTATAAGGATCCATAATATAATCAAGACACTAGAGTGTTAAAATTCTTGAAAATTCAAATCTACTAGTCTGATTTCAAATCTTATAGTCAATCATGTTGTATCTAGTTTAGATTAAGACTGTTGAAGATGCAGATGCAAGTGATAATAATAATTGACAACTGAACAATAGTCATAAACTTAGCCAAAAGCTAAAGTAGAGCATTTCATGCTCAGGTGAACTAAAACGTATGTACTTTATGCTATTAATCTCCTGACCTTTCATATGCTGCATGTATATTACGAGAAATCTTTAACAGGTAAAAATAAACTCTTCAACATTTTCTTCCATATTAAAAATCTTTTTATGCCTTACTAAACAAAGTAGACCCAGATCAGATGGCTACTGTGGAATCTTCTAATCAGGGTCTGCTCTATTTCCTTTAATATGACATTAAAATACATCTGACTAAAGTTTCTATCAATACCATAAAATCCTGCTTACATATGCCATTATAAAACAAATCAGAAAATAAAAGAAACAGAGAAAGGGTTAACATGGGAGATGTTTATGAGACTTTACTTAAAAGAATGAGTTTACTTACAATACTGCAGTAAGGAGGTAGCAAGGTTCATAATCTGAGTCACTGTCCATATCATTTCTTTCCTCCTCCTCCTCCAACGAAACATCTATACTACATCTGAGAGAAAGGAATATAAACAACAATATAGTGAAAAATACAAGTAACATATATAACTCTTTACATGCTAAGTAAGTGTTTCCTCTGCTCAATTACTGTCTGCAGCATATTAAAAACTTTCTTTCTGATTAGTTTTGAAGAAATTGGTTGTGAGTGACTAACGGTGTGGATCTAAAATCAGGTCCCACATTATGCGGGACATGATCTGGATCTAGACTGTTTGCAAAGATCATAAATAACAAGAGAATTCATCGCTAGATAACAAAGAGTTATAAATAGATTTCAGTAATTAATACATTTCACACACTTAGAATAAAAGTTTTATCATTGTGCCTGCTGTTACTAATGCATCTGAATGCATATATCAAAGTTCTTAACAGATAACCAAACTACCCATACGTAATAAAAGCTACAGTTATTAAATGTATTAAATGATCTAAGAATCGATATAATTGTCAGCAAAAGAACAGCGGCTTTACCAATCATATTGTAAATAAGTTAACTTTAGCACAGCTTATGAAATACACAGTATTTTTTGGATATTTGTAATTTTAACAAGATGTGTTTGTGAAAAACCATGCCCCCTTCCCGATATGACCTTTGACCCTGAAGGATGACATTGACCTTGACATGTCACGCCGTCAAACTGTCAAGCTTCATGAGATACACATGCATACAAAATATCAAGTCTGCATCTGTACTGGTTCAGAAGTTAAATATGGTGACCTTTGACCCTGAAGGATGACATTGACCTTGACATGTCATCCCTCAAACTGTGCAGCTTCATGAGATACACATGCATACCAAGTATCAAGCCTGAATCTCTACTGGCTCAAAAGTTATGGCCAATGTTAAAGTCGGTGACCTTTGACCTGAAGGATGAACTTGACTTTGACACGTCACACCTAAATCTGTGAAACTTCAAGAGACACACATGCATACCAAATAACATGAATACCAAATATTAAGTCTGTATCTCTACTGGATCAAACGTTATGGCCTATGTTAAAGTCAGTGACCTTTGACCCTAAAGGATGACCTTGACATGTCACCCCTCAAACTGTGCAGCATCATTAGATACACATGCATTCCAAGTATCAAGTCTGTATATCTACTGGTTGAAAAGTTATGTCTACTGTTTAAGCTGGTGACATTTGACCCTGAAGGATGACATTGATCTTGACATGTCATCCCTCAAAATGTGCAGCTTCATGAGATATGCATGCCAAATATCAAGACTCTATCTCTACTGGTTCAAAGGTAATAGCCAAATATTAAAGTCAGTGATTTGACCTATATATTTGACCTTGACCTTGAAGGATGACCTTGACCTTAACATGTCACCCCTTAAAATGTGCGGCTTTATGGGATACATATGCATGCCAAATATCAAGTCTCTATCTATACTGGCTCAAAAGTTATGACCAATGTTAAAGTTACTGACAAACAAACAGACAATTCGACCCTGAAGAATGATCTTGACATGTCACCCCTCCAAATGTGCAACGTCATAAGATACACATGCAAGCTAAATATCAAGTCTCTATCTCTACTGGTTCAAAATTTATGGCCAAAGTCAAAGATTTGACCTATATATTCCACCTCTGACCTTGAAGGATGACCCTGACCTTGACATGTCACCCCTCAAAATGTGCCGCTTAATCAGATACATATGCATGCCAAATATCAAGTCTCTATCTATTTGTAGGTGGCGGTGTTCTAGTGGTAACGCGCTTGACTATCAGTCCGGAGGTCCGGGGTTCAAATCCCGGTCCGTCCCGGAAATTTCAGAGACGCTTTTCGGTGTCTCCCACCTGCACATCCTCTCCACCCAGGGGTTATGGGTACATGTGAGGGTCACTAGCCGGTACTGCAGTTGCATGATTGCACCATGTGTTAGCAGTGCTCAATATTGCAGGCCAATGACTCAATGACCTGGGGAGTAAATGTACAGTCGACCGAGCGGTCATTCAGACTGAAAGTAGACTATAACTAGGTACTTTTATTGGCTCAAAAGTTATGACCAATGTTAAAGTTGCTGACAAACAAACAGACAAACGGACAAACAGGGCAAAAACAATATGCCCCCCAATCTGATCTGGGGGGGGGGCATACAAATGTATATCATTTTTACTACATCAGCATACAGATGAAGCATAAAATGTCATTTATCCATAAATCTATGACATCATATGACAACACCTTTGTATAAACTAAAGCTATGTCAATATCAGGAAACTGAGTTTCATATTGACTTCAAAGACAGACACACACATATATACATGTACACACACTCGTGCAAACACACACAAACATGTGAACAGACACACATGTGCACAGCGAGAGAGACAAAGAGATCAGACATTCTCATCTACAACAATTCTTTAACTAGCAACATTTTATAAAGTCTAGAAATGAGTCAAACATACCATAACTTATCATACTGTAGGCATATATCACAGGCATGTGTCATACCACTTCATACTTATTAGAACTGACAAAATCAAATACTGACACCATGGAAAATGTGATGCACAGACGGACAGATAGATAAGAATGTTCCACCCAACCAGAAAGACAATTATTAAACTTACTCAAACGGATTCAAGAAAGATCCTGAAGTCTGCTTCCTTGATACCCTACTACTCATCAACACGCGGGACTTCGGCAACCTTGAAAAAATATTTACTTCTACAATTAGGGTAAATATTTACATCCTTATTTTTGTTTTCCTTGTACACAATTAATTGACAAAAGGCTACCATGCTCAGTTCCGATGCTGTTTTCAATAATTTGAAAAATATTTAAATTATTGTCTATATAATTAATCACATTACAGATTTTTAGCCAGTAAATTAGTCCAGATGAAATAATAAACAGAAAGTTATGTATCATTTATGGTCCCTTTGCACTATCACAAGAGGCGACTTATAATGGTTTAACCTAAACTGGAGTTTCTTGATCTCTGAATCTGCAACAAGTGTAAGTTTCTGGATCCATACCTCATATCTTATCTCGATGTATATGGTATGTGGGTCCAGCAACTATTCTTCTGTCTCAGAGCCATATAATTCTAAAGTGTTGCAGTGTCCTAAAACCTAATTTACTATTTTTAAAGACAAATGAATAATATCCATTACTTAAACAACAAATATACTGGATTGCAGTCATGTTACTGACAAACCCAGATATTATTAGATATACCTGGTACATACCTTGTTATTCCATTTTCACTTTCTGTTTCAGGGAGAAACTCTACTCAAAGTTCTCTCACTGAAACAAATGATACATTATACTTTAAAACTACACTGCCTTCAAGAACAAATTTAACTCACAGGGGTAAGACACGTTTGAGTCAGTATATGTACATGTCTTACCCCTGTGCTTTAAATCAGTTATGTGGCTTGAAAGTGCATATGCTTCATACGCTGCATATGCATCTTCAAGTGACATAATTTCTTCATAAAAGCATGATCTTCCATAACAAACTGTATTCATTTTGTCCCAAGTTTTCGATTCAGTTTTATGAATTTTATGTTAGAAATAATTACTTATGAATTCGAATTAGCTGAATTTCAATAATGGCATTATGCCATTGGATACAGATTCTTTTATGATAACAACATAAAATGTAAAATGAGGACTATCCATATAATTCCACCATGAAACAGCAGGCTCATATTAGATGGCTCCCACAAGAGCCATTTGATCTGGGTCTACTCTTTTTGAAAATACACTGAATGGTGTATGTATGGAGTGTGGGTTGACCCTCTCCTTTACATAAATGCTTCTGCATGAATTGCAAACAAAGTAGACACTTCTTCTTCCATATGAGTGCAGAACCGGTGCTACTAAACAGAGTCTGGTAGAGTCCGGTAGAGTCTGGTAGAGTCCGGCAGAGTCTGGAGGCCTTTTTAGAAGTTTAAGTGCAATTTAAAGATTATAATGCTGTTATATAGCACTATTTTGTATGTTTGCAGCAGTAGTAATTAACACCCGTTAATAAATGAGCATATAATAGCTTGAAAACTCCCTGTAAATATTACCGGGGTCACACGGTAATGGCCGACCTACGTTGGATAGAGTCTGTTCTAGTTTTAGAAGTCTATATGGTATTAATTTTCCCCCTTTTTATCAGAAAACATTTTACATACATTAATAAGTGATTTTATTATCATTTCAAAGGCAGTATGGACATGATATACATGTATTGTATGCCTTTTTCAGATTGGCGAAAAGTCGGAGGGAACCGGTAGTGTCTGGAGATGAAAACGGGAGTTTTAGACCAACATTTGCAAAATTAAGCGAATTAATGTATTAATAACAAGGTAGAGATGTATCTGCAACCATATTTCACATAAAATTGTGTAGCAATTTGTGAATAATTGGACTCAAATTGTTAGTATCGAAACCTAAGTATATGACTCTATCCGACGTAGGGCGGCCATTAGTGCGTGACCCGGTAATATTTACCGGGTGTTTTCAAGCTAATATACGATCATTTTTTAATGGATATTAACTACTATAGCTTCAAACATACAAAATAATGCTATATAACAGCATTATAATCTTTAAATTGCACTTAAAAGGCCTCCAGACTCTACCGGACTCTACCAGACTCTACCGGACTCTACCAGACTCTGTTTAGTAGCACCCGTGCAGAACCACTTACTGAAGTATCTCGGATCTTATCAGGGTCTGCTCTGTTTGCTTCAGGAAATTTATACATTTTATTATGCAGTTTTCACCAGCAAACTAGTAAAACATTTGCTTTTCCGTGATCCATTTTTATTGGTTCGATCTGTCCATGAATATTTATGAGTTCAGAAATCTGGAATAAATATACACAAGGAAAGGGTTAATTTCACCCTGTATTTTGCTTATCAAATGCACTGCTAGTATCAAACTTACCTTATATCAGATTCAACAGAAGAAATGTCTCCTCTGTGCAGAAAGTGCAGTTTCAATCTGTATTTACTTCGTGTTTCAATGTGTCTAATTGTACTGGTGTTGATGTGGCCAGTCCTGATTTTAATGAAATACTGCTTTATTGCTTTGCAGTTTCACATCTGCTTTCCATGTATCTGTGAGAAAATTGGTTTTAAGACTTCAGGACATTATGTAAAGCAGGTATAATTATATAAGTAGGTCGAAAATACCCAAGACATTTTTTTTGAAACGGCTTATCCATATCAGACACAGGAATTCACAGACACTATGAAGGGTTGACTAAACTGTGTACGTATTAGCATATGTATTATACATATGTCATTTAAGAATTTAAGGCTATAATGTTTTATAAATTTAGTGGATCTACTGTTCTCATCTGAAACAAAATTCTAATCAGCAGTAGAAAAAGGGTCAAGATTACATTGTTGAAAATACATATTGGGTCGTTCGAACTTTGGGACGCTTTGGCAAATTACTTGATAAAAGGTTTCTACTATCAAAAACCATTACAATCCTTATTTACAGATGTAAATAGTCATTTAAGACTGTACAAGGAAACTGCTTTTATAAACAGATATTGGTAGTTTAATGCATTTGCGGTTTATGCAGTCAATGATTTCCTTACCTGTCGAGCAGGGAGCCGGTCAAAACGTACCCAATACCAAAACGTACCCACATTTTTGGGTCAAAACGTACCCATTTTTTGGGGTCAAAACGTACCCAATTATTATTATAATATAATTATACCTTAATTATTATAATAACATAATATTGAGTTTGTTCCTCAGGAGTTTGTTCATGTTTTAGATAACAAATTTATCTACTGGAGAAATGAATTGGACCATTTCTATTATTTTAGATAAAAAAAACTTAAACCTCATATGAATTTTCCATTAGTATTCCAAAAAATATTTCACTGAAATGTAACATCCTGCATGTCCAAAAACAAACTTAAAAATGACTTGATCTGTTTCACATGATTCACACCTTAAAAGGTGTGAAATTCCTGTGTGTCAAACTTGTGAAAATACCTGAGAATTTTACTTTCTTCCCACTTTCACCACATGTCTAGGTTGACACCTATTACTCAAATTTTGTAGAGCAGACCATAAAGGAGCCATCTGATATGGGTCTTGCCTGTTTGTAATGTTAATTGTTGCGCATAATTTTCTCTACTTTCTAAATTCATCTATTTTCATGAAAAT